>JAGGAQ010000137.1:0-39544 GCA_017657225.1 Termitomyces sp. T69sscA | reverse complement strand
AACCTGTCATCTGTTTCTTGGCCAGCTTTTTACTATAGAAAAAGGCAAATCTTCTTTGTTCAATTACTTTTTCCATCAGAAAATTGACACATTAGAAATGGCATAACAGGTTTCCTCCTCACTTTTTTCCAAGGAAACATCATTGGGTGCCAGCAGTGATTCTCATCTGCACTACTCCTTGGTCCAGTTTGGTGGGGAGGTTGAACAGCATCCTTCCAATGCTTTGCTGGATTGACACAAAAGCCCTGGAGGCACCATCCAATAGAACACAGTGCTTATAAGCCCAATCTAAGGCAAGGTCAGTCAGCAGTACAAAATTAAGCAAGAACCTAATGCATGCATTACCTTGCCCCACTCCACTGCTGCCTCATTCACTGACTAATCCCACCACCACCATGTCAACTAACCCTCCTCACAAGCCACCCTCAACTCCTGCTCCAACTGCTGAACCTGCCCCCCACCAGAGCACTGACTGCACCTGCACTGGACCCCACTCCTCCTGCCTGCACCTCCAACTCCTGCACCTGTGCCTGCAACACTCTCACCTCCACCACCTGATTGTTTGCCACCCCCAATGCCACATCTCAGTTGCACCACATGATGTCCTGGTCCATCTCCACCACCTTGATTTCCTTTTCCTGGCATGCCACCAGAACCACCATCTCCTCAAGTTGCCAGTGCAGCAACCAATTCATCACTAACATATCATGATCAGCCAGAACAGAGAGAAGAGTCACCACTTGTGACACTGTAGTGGTAAGATGGATGGTCAGACATGTCAAAGGACTTCCATTTTTGATCTACACTGACTTTCCCTTGAGGCACTTCTCTACACTTCAGCCCACCTTCTGCACCACTCCCCAGGACCCTCAAGGCTTGATCTAGACCTCTGGAAGTAATTTCCTTTTTGGAAAACCTCCTGAACACCTGCACTTTGTTTTCAAACATTATCCAAAGTTAAGGTTAGCTCCACTCATCTATATAGTTGTTCTCATGCCTCTGCTGCCTGCTGATGCACTGCACCAAGCAGTGGTGATCCTCAGACTTGTTCTCTATTCTCCTCTGCTAGGTGATCAGTTACCATTGTATTGTTGATTATCATTCCTGATATAACTTTGGATTTCCTTCTGCTAGTTGTGTGATTGAGCTGCAACCCCTGAGGGCTGCTCTTACAGCAGAATAAGTCTCTTAACTCTGGTCTGGAAGTCCCTCATAGCCTGCCAGGACTTTCTTGGCCTCTATTTGTTGCTTTCTCACTAAGCCTGAACACCTGCAGAAATCCATGTCTCAGCTTGCCAATCCAGACACTCCACCAGATGCTTTTGCCTCTCAGGACAAGGCCTGGACTTGCTTGTTACACTTAGAGATGCAAGTGCAACTGACTCAAGCTTCCCTCACCATCACATGTCCAAACTCTCCACCCTCTGACAAACCACTGATCACATCTCCCAGTCTCTCCAAGCACTGCTAGAGCACCTACCCCTATAACTGCACCACCTCCAGCAGCTCCAGTGGTTCCTTCAGTAGCTCCAGCAGCCTCAGCAGGTTCCTGGGTGCAGATCCCACATCTGGCACTCCTGAGCACATATGATGGTGTTGGCATCTTATGCTGATATAATCACAAAAATGGCCACGGAATGGCCTATTTCACCGTCAACCATGACCAATACAGCTTTGTATCATTGTTCACCCCTTCACACCTTTCCTTTATTCACCCTGACATTGGCCATTCATTGTTACCTTACCAGTATAAATACAGCAAGTACGATGATACACCCTCAGTCAATTATCATTGAACTGAGGGTGAGTAACTCCTTTAGAACTCGACAGTACACATACTCACATGACTTCCATAGATCAAACTTACTCTTGTCTTAGGTAGTTATACTGAGTCAATTATCATTGAACTGAGGTTAAAACTTACTCTTGTCTTAGCATCAAATTCAGAGGTTCTAACAGATGGTGACTGCACCTCTGGGGAGTGCTTCCTCCAGTCCTGCATCACCTATATACATCTTAGTGAAGATGCCTTTGACTCTGACACATTGAAGATAGCTTAGGTGTTGTCATACATAAAGGCTGGGTAGGCCTCCATATATGCACTACATATGCTTCAATATCCTGGAGGTGTTGGAAGCTTCACAAACTGGGCTGCATTTAAAAAGGATTTCCAGGCAGAGTTCTTTCCAATTGATCCTGTCAAATCCACTGCACTAGCACTGTGTAACAGGGAGCAGTATGGATAGGAAAAGCAGATGTTGGACAGATACATCGATTTCTTCCAAGCATTAGTTGAGCAAGCAGTCAACCCAGATGGCCTTCAGCTATGCCTCATGTTCTGATGATTTGCACCCCATGTTGATGGAGTACATTGACAATTTTGCTGAGGGCTGCCTGGACAATGAGCAGATCACCTCCTGGTACAAGGTGGCCCAGGATCAGTGGCAGCTCATAGAGATCTAGTGGAGGTTACATCAGGCACACCCAGCTCACCACCCCACTTTGCACTGCTGGCACTGGAAGATATTTCCTTTGGAAAAAGTGTGAAAGAAACATGTTATACTATTTCTGAGGTGCAAATTTTCAATAGAAAAAGTCTTTAATTGTTGGTGAGTCTCTGGCACCCTGCTTCCATGCATTCAGTGCCTGCCTCTGCTCTGGCCACTCCCACACTACAACATTCTATTGCTGGGCATTCCCATGGACATAGATGCCACCTGGCAGCATCACTCTGCACTGCTGCTGTGCCAAGAATGCAAAAAGCTGGGGCACATTGCATGACACTACTGACTGAGCCTGGAGGTGCACTATCTCTCTATTGCAGAGTTGCAGAGCATGAAGAGCTTCTCCTGTAACTGTTGGCCTCTGGTCCAACCTCCACACACCATGCCCCATCCCTGCTTGCCTCCTTGCCTTGTCAACATTCAATCACTAGTTACGCTAGGGCAAGGATGTGAGTGCTGGAGATGGAAAAGGGAGTTGGAGAACAGGTGCTGGGGTAAGCACAAGTCCCAGGGATGTGAGGGAAGGGGTGAAGACAAGCACTGGTAGGTGAGCAAGTTCCAGGATCAAAGGTGGGGACATAGAGATCCAAGCAAGCTGAAAGGGGAAAGAGTCAAGATAGGAGAGGCAAAAAGGGAAACAAGACGAGTTGAGATGAAAGTGAGAGAGTAGAGAAGAGAGAAGAGAAGAGACTTAGGTAGAGGCAGGAGAGAGAGAGGAGAAAGATAGTTAGATTGAGAGTAGAAACAAATAGAGATGAGCAAAGCAAGACAATATGAGATGAATACAATACAAAAATGAGATAAGTCAAAAAAGGGAATTCAGGCACATGAGATTCAAGAGACAGAGAACAAAACACAAAACTAGAAACAGAGGTATGGCAATATCAAGACTAGAGTACTAAATGCTACTCTACAACTTATATACTGTATGGTACATAGGCCCTGGTGCTCAGATCCAGGCTCTGGTGACAAGTCGTGGTGCTGGGGCTCAAAATGAAGCCCAGGGATTGTGCAAAGCGGTGGTGGTGGTCAATGCATATCATGTGGTACAAAGGAAATTCCTCAAAGGAAGGTCTTACTTTGAAAGCACAGAGGCATGGAATGGCGGCAAGGTGAGGAGGCAAGTGGGAGTGAGGCGTGACATGTGGAGGTTAGACCAGTGGTGATGTGTGGTTGTGATGCATAATAGGCATATCAGTGATAGCTAGGGGAGGCATCAGCATGGACCAGGGGGAGTGCTGGAGCTTGCTGGTGATGTGGTGGTGACAGGCAGTGATGGCTGAGGGGTGCCAAAGGTGGCAGTGGCTGGTGGCAGTGATGAGTGGTGATGGCCAGGAGCTGCCGAGGTGGCTGGTCAGATAGCCATCTGGGCCTGAGACAGTTGTGGAGGTCAGTTTGGGGAGGTTGGAGTCCCAGGGCCAAGGCTAAGTGCTGGAGGTCAGTAGCAGGTTATGACACTTTCCTTTTTTGGCTTGTTTAGATCTCCATGCCTCCTTCTCCAATCCCAGGACTCCCTAAGTTCTCTCTGCTTGCCCTGGTCTCTTGATCTCCAGCCTCAGGACTCGCTCTTGCCCCTGGCACTGGTCTTCCAACCTTCTCCTACACTCCTGGTACTCACACTCTCACCCAGTGTGACCAGTGTCCCCTGCTTGCCCTCCACTTGCATCTCTGGTCCCACCTGTTTTACACTCCACGCTCTTGACAGTACTATCGTGTTCATAGGCATTGTGCATGCCACATAAGGATCTGCCCAGCGATCTAAGCCCCCATGCTCAGTGGAACCTGACACTGGTCTTACATGCTCCATGCTCTGGGACAAGTACTTGCTGTGCATGTAGACACCATGTGCACCACATAAGCATTTGCAAACAATGGTCTGAGCCTTCATGGTCAGTGGAACCTGACATCTCCTTTCACCTACTGAAAAGACTTGTTACTGCAAAATAATTGGCTTCTTGATGTATGCTGCTATAATAACATGTCCTGATATCTTGTATGTTGTTTCTGGTTGTTCCAGTACCTTGATTCCTCTAGAACCACATACATGTTAGCAGTTACCCATGTTTTTTGTTATCTTCATGGCAACACTGACAAGAAATTTGTTCTTGGAGGTTCAGACCTTGAAATTTTGGGTTACTCTGACACAGACTGGGCTTCCAAGATGCATTGTCATTTAATCTTGGGATATGTGTTTTTCATTGGTATTGGTGCCATCTTATGGAGCTCCAAGAAGCAACCAATCATCACATTATCTATTACTAGACCCAAGTATGTTGCACTTATACATGTATCCAGAGATATCATATGGATACATAAGTTACTCAAAGATCTTCTCTTCTTTTATTCACATTTTCTTTCTACTGATTTATACTGTGACAATCAGGGTGCCATTCTACTTTTAAAGGATGCCACTTTCCATAGTTGTGCAAAATGTATTGATGTTCATTTTCACTTTATTTTCCAGACTGTTTCCTCTGGCCATATCTGTCTACACTACATTTTTACTGCCAATATGATCATGGACATCATTATGAAACCCTTGCACAAACCAAGTTTGAATACTTTCATGAACTCTTGAACATTGTTTAATCCATGCTCACATGGAGGGGAAGGGTTGAGGATATGGATTTGGCCATTACATAATTAACTCCTGTGTTTCCTTTTTGAATGTTTCCATCACACTTCAGGGCTTTATGTTCACTGAGGTGTAAGTCACTCCTTTATACCACACATTCATTCACTTACCATTGTCGAATATCTACATTATTTAAGTGCCTACAATAAATTCATCTAGTGCATTGTCTACTTCATTTAGTCCTCAAGTTAATCTACAGTTCCTAACCAGACCAGCCATACTTAACATGTGAGAAGGACACTGATAAATGTCTACAATAGCACTAGAAGACTGAGAAACATTGCAGTGGTTGCAACTGACTCAATGGTTACTTGCAAGATGGCAACAGTGTAAGTGGCTGAGGAAAAACTGGCACCAGTGGCCAGCTTTTGGCTGATTTGCCAGCAATATTGTTAATGGAGGAAGAGTTTCAAGGAAATCTGGAGCAGGGGGAACAGCCAGATATGGTACAAGTAGGAAGGAAGATCAGGCTTGACCATGTGACATTTGTAAGGAATGAATGGGGTAAGAATCAGTAGAGTGTCAACCAACAAGTTCCAAGATAAAACTAGAGGACCCTAAGATATACAAGGTAGAGAAAAGACAACAGCAACAAGATGCCACTAGTATGGATGGTACAAATAATAGCACAAGATCCATTTGGGTTTGACTAGTGCCTCCATCAGATGTGTGGTGGGCTTATGACTATCAGGTTTCACTGACCATAGGGGCTCAGATCACCAAGCAAGTCTAGGCAAACATGGTGTATTACTTGCACAACAAGTACCTAAGATGAGCTTCAGGCATAAGAGACAAAGGGATGGGGCCAGGAAGGCAACAAAAGTGAGGGCAAAGAGCCCAGTCACATTTAGAGATGGCACACACAAGAGATAAGTGTCAGGTGTGTGCAAAGAGGCAGAGGTCAAGCATCAGAGCTGAGAGTGAATTCTAGAAGTGACTGACAAGAGGTGGTGAGTTGTTAGAGACAAGTAGCAGGAACAGATGAGTCCCAGAGTTGTTAGTGGAGGGTGTAGGGATTAGTTGAGCCAAGACAATGAGGGAACAAAGTGAGGAGGCAAAGGGAGAGTTTATCAAAGAAGTCAGAACTGAGTCAAGAGAGATGAAAAATTGAGAGAAGAAGATTTGAGGAGACTTAGAGGAGACTTAGAGGGAATAAGGTGAGACAAGAGAGTTGAGAAAAAAGATTAAATTAGAATGACAGATACAAGACAAGTAGAGACAAGAAAATGAGACAATATGAGGTGAAGTACAGAATCAGACATGAGATAAATGAGACAAGATGAGAAAAAGGCAAACTGTAACAAAACATAAAAAAATGGTGACAAAACATGGGCAATATCAAGACTACTGTACCAAGTGCTACTCTACAACTTATACTAACAGTAGGTAGGCTCTGGGATACAGGTCCTAGCTCAGTGACAGGTTATGGTGCTGAGGCTCTAAGCATGGTCCAGGGATTGTGCAAGGCTGGCATGGATGTCAGCTGTAATTGTGCATTACAAAGGAAGCTCCTGAAAGAAGGGAGTGTGCCTTTTGCAGCATGCAATAAAGGTAAGTAATGAGCCTCCCTGATCCTGCTCCCTAAGGCAGAACCAAGTAAGAAACTCCAGGTGGGGTAGTGTCAATGGCTGGTCCCTCCAGCATCTATGTATTTTTGCTGCTGTTAGTGCATCCAGTGGATCACTCTTCAACCACTGTCACACATCTGGTGGCCCATCCTCAGACTGTGGCTGACTGTGAGTTGTTGGCCATAAATCTGTTGCTGCACCAGCATATCAAAGAGTTGGTAAGGCAGACAGCACAGCAGGAGAGTAATGTCCAGGAAGTGCTCATGGACCAAGACACAGAACAGCAGGACCAGAACATGGCACTGGTTGTGGCAAACAAGCAGGTGGTGGAGGTGAGGAGGCTGAAAACACAAGTAATGCAGTTGGAATCAAAGATGGCAGGGGCAGAACTTGAGGTGGAGGAGCAGGTGCAGCGTTTGTTGTAGGAGATCAGAGTAGTCCAGGAGGCAGGGATGTTGGCAGTGCAACACTGCACTTGGTTGACAAATAAGGCCACAGCATGGTGGAGTGGGGTTTGTATGAGTAATATAGTTTTGGTGATGGCTGACCACTAACTTCTATTGTTTTAAAGTGGGCCCACAAGCACTGTGTTAGATGTGATTGATGTGACAATATGAAGGAGTATCATGAACACATCATCAAGGCCAGCATGGCCAAAGAGGCTGCTTTGTTGAGTTCATAGTATATATGGTACACTTGCAGATACCACACTTTCAGTTCCATTTATGTGTTCTGAGGGTGCATTGTCTCTTAGAAAAATTACATACAAAGATACTAACACAATACCTAGATATAATTACTTACTTGCTATCTGTCTAGGTATACACAATTCAGTTTCATTTACATGTTCTGAGAATATAGTCACTTACTCACTATTTGTCTAGGTGTTGGTCATGCTGATAGACTTGCTGCTACAATTGCTATTCCAACACACTGCATCCTGCTGGACAGAGCCTCTGCCACACACACATTACATCAGAAAGGCCTTGGACAATGTCATTTGATGTGCCAGTGAAGCTGAAACAGAAGGTTGCACAGCTAGGTGTAGCGACAGTGACCAGATCACTACCCCTTTCGGACTTCAGTTTGTTTACTCTTTATTGTCGAGTACCTGCCTGCTGAGGACTCATTTGATATATTAGTCTGCTACGAGTATATAAGGCGTCGATATGTACTCGTCGAGCAGTTCTTCCCAATTGCAGAGCTTAACCCCATTCTCACTTGTGCAAAGACTCTTACTCTCTCGTGTGACCACACCGTGACCTCACGCTGCAGTTACATATTTTGAACGTTACCAAGCTCTAGCTTACTGCTTACTCGAAACTTTCGGCTCACTGTCTATTGGCAACCCTTGGATTGATCACCCAAGGACACCCATTATAGTGAGCATTAATCCTACATATAGTCACTAACTATGACTTCAAGATATCCATTACGCAACCCGCTGTCTGGGAGGCTCTCGGTCCGCCGATTGAGCCCCACGGCTGTCTGCAACACTGGTCCTCTGCAACGCCCTTGGGCAGCGACGGGGACTGGCAATGCATGTACCGAAGGTGCTGGTTTGGGACCGCACTTTGAGCCCGACGCGAGCACTAGCCCTGCCGCAGGGTCTTCTTACCCTGATAAGGGAACATCCGAGCCGGGAGTTGGCGAGAATGTTGTCCCTGGTTTAGAAGACGATTCTAGTCTAACTGGTGCTGAGTCCGACGGTGACGATCGTCACGACAACACATTTGTACCTCCTGAAGTAGATACAAATAATAATCAAGTAGACCCTGGGGGTCAAATGATGAATATGCCTGAGCATGAGGCAAGTAAACCTCGTAACTTGCAGCAGGAAGAAGTCTTCTCGGAAGCATGCAAGAATCTGACTGATGAGCAAAGGGCTCGTATTGACAGACGGATGGAAAATGTACAATTCCTACCCAACAACCAGTCAGGAGAACCCTCACAGCCTAAGGGAAAAGGCGTTGACCCAAGGAACTGGGGAGACATAGAATTTGATGAGGCGGAAATCGAGCCGCAAATACAACAGGAACTGATTGAGGGATATAATACATATCATGATGACCCTGGCAACCAATTGATATCCATCCTACATGATTGAGGAAGACGGAGAACAATCTGAGGCTGAGGACCAGGAGCTCGACACTAATGTAATCTCACGAAAAGAGCTCCTTGAATACCTGCGGGATCGTAAGAAGCTGGCCAGAGAACTTGACCGCCATCATAAAAAGCAATCGATGGCTCACCGTAAAAGGAAGGACCGCGCAGGGTCCCTACCCTTATCCGGCGACCTCGAAAAGTTAATCTGTAAGGTAGCTGAAGGATCTACTAGAAAATCAAAGTACAAGTCAGCAGTCCACAAAGTGAAAGGGAAAACTGACCTGGTAAAATCTGCCAAACCTATCACGCAAGTGACCCGCAAAGGCGCTCTAGGCCACGCCCTAGAACGACTCAGTAATAAGATAGAGTATCCCTCCGACGACTCAAGCTCATCCTCGGACGACGAATCGGAGCCTGACTCGTCAAGGTCAAGCTCAGACAGCGACGATGAATCATCAGAAGCTGGCTATGACACGACCTCTAGCATCGAAAGTCGACGATCAGGAACCAAGCGTCATCATAGATCTGCACGCCGTCACCATCGTCGTCGAATGAGACCTTTAATTAAGCCGACGCCCCCTGAGAAGTATGGAGGGCAGGTAGATCTTCACGCGTTCCATAAGTTTCTGACGCACGGGACCGCGTATGTGAAATACGGATACGTAGAACACCGCCGGCAGGTAATGGTGCTGTCGGAATTCCTTACTGGCAAAGCCTACACCTTCTATACCCAACGCATGTCTCTCAATCCTGATAAATGGAGCCTACAGAAATTCTTCACAGAATTATTAAATTACTGCTTCCCGATAGATTTTTGCAATCAACAACGTACCAAGTTGCATAACTTTGTACAGGGAAACTGATCCGTCCGAGACTACGAGGCCGATCTCGATGAGCTATTTACCATAGTAGGCGCGGACAGCAAACGCGCGAGATTAGTCAAACTATTTAATGGGTTCCGTGCCCCTCTTCGGAAAGCGTTGCTTCGTGAGCACTTGAACCCGGAATATACATCCTGGAAGGCCATGGTCCGCGAAGCTAAGTACCAGGAAATGGCTGAAAACGTTGATGTCCGTGATACGGCGGCACCAAACCATCAGCCAAACACCCATAGAGGTCAGTCCCATCAGGAACGGAGCGAACAGCACAACCGTAAGGGAAAGAGCCCTCCCCCGGCACGCTCCAAACATTTCCAGCCCAATGTTGATCGAAAAGCCAACGCTGCGGCTGGCAGTAGTCATCACGGAGGCCCGCCGCCCCAGAACAATAAGAGTCACTCATCTTTTAATAAAAAGCAGATGGTCAACCACCATAGTCTTAGCAAAGAAGAGCGTGACGAGCTGAGAACTGCCGGCAAATGCTTTATCTGTAAGAAAGATGGTCACTATTCACGAAACTGTCTGGATAAGTCAAGACAGACCTCAAAAAATAATAAACCCCCGGGTATTAGCGCCAATAGCATCCGGTTTCGCGAAGGCGTAGACCTCAAGCAAACTGAGCAATTACGTATCAATAGCCTTGGCGAGACCACGGCTTCCCTCTCGATCGGAATGGTCAAGATTGGAAAGATCGGCGAGTACATGGACGATGTCCTCTGGGGATACATGTCAGATAAAGAGTATGATAGCGAGGGAGACACGATACTAGACCTACAGTCAGTATCAGACTCCGACAGTGAGTGTGAATGGCGTGAGGCCACCACCCGCGATGGCAAGGAAGGTCATAGGCATGATGACGTGCCCATGGATGATGACTACGGGGAAGTCCTGCTAGGATCTCCAGTACAATTCGACTGGGTATACCCAGCCGAGGTCGAAGATGGGGAAGAAAAGATTCTCCTGATATAAATGGAGGAGAAGCCGCTTCGTCGCCTTGGACATGCAGTTGCGCGAAAGGCAGAAGACTTGTTGGAAACCCTTCAACCCTACCCAGGAGACCCTGTTAATGTACTCCAGTACCGAGGACGTCGGTTTGCCGCTTACCTGGTAGAAAAAGAAGAAATCTTGATCAAGGATCACATTCTTAACACATTCGTGAGCATTGAACAAAGACGCGTGGCAAACGTGAACTTTCCAATTGGCGAATGGTATGCCAATATACGGCAGGTACAAACTGGGGTGCCAGTCACCGGACGCGCGCATTACCAGACCAGCCTCATAGTTGATCCAGACTGTTGGAATGCGGGAAAGGTCCTTGCCTCCGGCACCCCATACCCATGGGATGACGAACAAGTAGATCATCAAGACCAACGATTTGAAGTTATTAAGGACGATGAGATGTATTTCATATACGATCGCCACTTGGGATTACAAACAATGATTGAGGGCCGCCACCTCCAGAATAATAAATTTGACCTAGTCTCCTGGTACCGTAAAAGGGTCAAGTCAAGAATTGATGAGGTAGGTGGAACCTACGAATTTAGTTCCTGTGATGGTTCAAACAATGACGAGGGAGACATCGCTATTGGTCCCCTGTTTGACCAAGAAGAATCTCCAATCAACACTAATGGAAGAGTAAATTCAGGGGCAGATACCAACGATTGTTGGCGCCGTGCCCTAGATCTGTATGGACAACAAGTGCCCACAGGGACCTACCCCTCCATCCAGCGCAATGCGACACACGCAAAGGACCCATCCCGCAAGGTACCCAAACCTTTGGTCATTGTTGTTAAAATCAACAGAGAGCCAGCCCACGCTCTTGTAGACTCTGGCTCACTTGGAGACTTCCTATCAAGCACGCTGGCTCAGCAACTTCAGATCAAGAAGCGGGAACTTACGTCGCCTGTACCAGTACAGCTTGCTGTACAAGGATCTAGGTCTCGAATCAATTTTGGTGCCACCGCTAAATTCCAATATCAAAACATATCCGAAAACAGATATTTCGATGTAATCAATTTATCAGGATATGACCTTATCCTTGGTACACCTTGGTTATTTCAACATCGGATTACCTTTGGAATTAACCCTTCACGAGTAGTAGTAGGCTCCAATGTGGCGCTGCCCCTTGTGGGAGGAGGAGTGACGCAACTAGCATCACGATCCATGGAGCTTTACCAAGACAATTTAGAACAAATACAAGAACAATTAAGGCAGTACGCTGCACCAATATGCAAATTGGCAAGTGACACTCCATTGCCACCTTTACGTGCTATAAACCACGAAATCAACCGAATTGACCCTCACAGGCTATATCCGTGGCGCCCCTCGAGGTGTCCCAAAGCAATGCGGAAACAATGGGCCGAGAAACGAGACGCGTACATCAAAAGTGGAAGATGGAAAGTCACCAGCAGTGGAAATACAGTACCCATGATGTTGATCCCAAAACCGTCCAAAGCCGGGGAACCGCCCCAACTGCGCACTGTCTTTGACTTACGGGCACAAAATGCAAATACGATCAAACGATCATCCCCACTCCCAGACATTGATGGGATACTATGGCGTGTCTCAAAGGGAAAATATTGTTCAATCCTGGATGGAAAAGATGCATATGAACAGATTTGCATAATTCCTGAGCATGTGGAACGTACTGCTGTCACAACTCCAGATGGGAATATGGTTAGCAATGTAGTTCAGCAAGGCGATTGTAATGCACCCGCTACTTACCAAGCTTTGATGAATCATATATTCTCTGCGTTCCTGGGCCGATTCTTAGATGTATATCTGGATGATATCATCATTTACTCAGACACGCTGGCTGATCATGTTAAACACATTAAAATGGTAATAGACATATTACAACGAGAAAAACTATACCTGGGCAAAGACAAGTTGCAGTTCCTTTGTTCTGAATTAAAAGTACTTGGACGCATTGTCGACAATGAAGGAATCCCAATGGATCCTGATAAGGTTGATGCTATAATTAAATGGAAGACTCCGACCAACCGAGACCTTCTGCGAGGTTTTTTGGGAGCAGTGGGCTATCTAGCCGACGATATAGATCGAGTTAGAATACCTATGGGAATACTACACCAATTAACTGGGGATACAGTCCCATTTAGATGGGAATACACTCACCAACAAGCATTCGAGGATGTAAAACGACTAGCATCCAGGTGCCGAAACCACCATCGTAAACCACTAGATTACCATGAATCAGCTGCACCCATAAACATGGTCACAGATGGATGTGTCACTGGCATCGCAGGAGTCATCAGTCAGGGAGAAGACTGGCGTACTGCCAAGATGGCTGCATTTTATTCTGCTAAGCTTAATTCAGCCCAACAGAATTACCCAGTTCACGAAATTGAAATGTTGGCTGGAATTGAGACCATGTTGCGGCATTGTGACATACTGCAAGGTACTAAGTTTAGATGGTACACCGATCACAAAGGATTACTCACACTTTTGGAACAAAAGAATCTGTCTGGAAGGCAGGCACGATGGCTCGAGAAAATTTCAGAATTTGATTTTGAAGTTTTCTATGTTCCTGGGGCAGAAAATATTCTGTCAGATGCGCTATCACGCATCTACTCTAACAATGAACCAGGTACCGTACGCTCTCGAAGTTAATATACTTATCATGACGTTATAAGTAATGATGGACTGAACGACCACCTAATCTCAATGCCCCTACTTGTTGGAAAGGAGGGCGAGAATGTGGGCTTGGTTTGCATGCCTGACCATGCAAGAGAATGTGAAGAAACACAAACACCAGTCACGCAAGGCACGCCAGTCCCGATCGTCAATGAACAAGATGGTGATTGAACAGTGACATCACCTCAATCGGTTGCCCCTGAGAAACAACGCTGAAAACATAGGGAAATAACCCCAACAGAAACTGGACGGCGTGAAAGCTCGAAGGAATTTGCTGCCAGAATGTCTCAAAATTTCGTGCTGAAAGGCCCTCAGCAACAAAAGGAGGGCGAGGATACCCAGAGAAAACTCACCATTCGCATACCAGCACGAAAAGTTGCAGATAAGGACAGCCAGGATCAACAGGTCACTAGCAGAATTGACCAACCAAGCAACGATGAATTTGATTTGGAAAAAGAATGAGATACAGACCTGATAGCACGATCCCAACATATAGCAGAAATGATCGAGCCCCTAAACCCGATCTCACTGGATGAGATGTTGGCAGGAGGGCATGAACCAATCGACTTGCTCCAGAAAGTCAGAAACAAATATGGTGATGACCCTGCCTTTGCCAGCATAATAAAAAATCCCAAAGAATACAAAAACTTTGAGCTTACAAAAGATAACCTATTGTACCTACGAACCAATGATAAACGAGTCCTGTGTATACCATCAATTTTGGTATCAGGACGAAATCTGTGGGAAGTTGTTATATCAGAAGTACACACTATGTTAGCACATTTGGGTGCCCAAAAAACGCTAACTTACCTTCGAGAACATGTCTGGTGGAAGGGTATGAGTAGTAATGTCCATTCATACTGCGAAACTTGCATCATATGCTGCCAAAACAAGCCATCAAATCAGCAACCATATGGACTGTTGAACCCACTCCCAATACCAACTAACCCTTGGGAAGTTATCAGAATTGATTTTGTGGGACCCTTTCCAGAATCCAAGGATTGGAACACTACCTTCGATCAGATTACAGTCATAATAGATCTACTCACCAATATGGTACATCTGGTACCCAGCAAAACAACTTATACTGCACGAAATATAGCAGAACTTGTGTTTACAGAAGTATATAAGCATCACGGACTGCCTAGAGCAATTGTCAGTGATAGAGACTTGTGGTTCATCAGTATCTTCTGAACCCACCTCAACTCCCTAATAGGCACACAACTAAAAATGTCCACAACATACCATCCCAAAACTGACGGAGCAACTGAGAGAGCAAGCCGAACCATCACCCAGATGATCAGGATCTGTGTAGGGACTGCTCACAAAGACTGGGTATCAAAATTACCTGCAATAGAATTTGCAATAAACTCGGCACGATCTGACAGTACCAGATACGCACCCTTCTTCTTGAACACAGGACGGATGCCTCAAACAATGATGTGGAACACACCATCAAAAAATGAATTCCCTGGAGTCTGCATTTTTGCTCAACAGCTTAAAACAGCAATCATGACTGCACATGATGCAATACTCATGGCAAGAGTCAAGCAGATAAGAAATGCCAACCGTAGAAGACAACTGGTACCCTTTGTACAAGGAGACTTTGCATATGTGTCGACCAAAAATATGAGTTTTCCTAAAGGAACACCATGTAAGATGATCCCAAAGTATGTGGGTCCATATTTACTTCTAAAGGATTATGGCAACTTTTCATTCAAAGTGCAATTACCCACTCACATGCTGCGACGAGGTATACATGACGTTTACCATGCCTCCCTCTTGCAAATTCATCACCCCAATGATGACCGACGATTCCCTGGCCGACTATACTCCCAAATAGTGGCTGAGACAGAGCCAGAGCACGAGAACGAATGGGCAGCAGATAAAATATTGAACCACGCTGGCTCAAAGGCTGACTCAATGTTCGAAGTGCTCTGGCACTCTGGAGACAAGACCTGGCTCCCATATGACCAGGTTCGCAACCTCAATTTATTGCAGCCCTATCTTGAGGCGCAAGGAGTGACTACTATCTCTGAATTACCAACAGGAACTGGAACTCCACCCTTGGACGACCCTCAAATGTTTTTAGGGGCTATACTTCTAGATATATATAAGGCCCCCATAGTTCCACAAGCCAGTCCAACCATTCCTCATTATCTGCCATCAATTAACCGCTCTTTACTTACGACTACGCCACTCTCTTTTGATCACTATCGATCTAATTGTCTCTCAGTCCACACTATGTCTTACTGTCCTAAAGATCACTACAAGCCTCACCCTCTCCTCGCAGCATGCCCCAATGGCATGATCCAGCTCACATCCATTGATCCCAACCTTGTGGTACACCCTCTCCAGCTCTGCGAGTATATCCAGTACAACAATGACATCCAACGCCGCAACGTCACCACCAACACTTTTGTCCCCATGGGATATACCGAGTTCATGGCTGCTTACAACGCCTCCAAGGGTGACAATCCCTGCGAGTTCACCACTTGGGACAAAACCACATCCTCTTACAACATTGATAACTTCTCAATTCCCCCCAGTATTCTCACATTCCCTTACTGCAACCCTTGCTACAATGACTTCCATGTCTTTGGCCTCATCAAGCCTAATGGTAACATCAACACTACATGCTGGGACATGACCTGCGACGCTCTCCTTTGTCCCCACTGTGAAGCCATTCAAAACCAGGCTCGCGCTGACTTGTGCCATGAAGAAAAGGCCTTGAAGAGGCGCTGCTATGAAGAAGCTCACCCCAACGGGTTCAGCATTGGCAGTTGGTCAAAGATGGAGTCCAGTCGTAAGACCCGCAAGTACAAGCGCTCCTGCAGTTGCAAGGACTCTTTGTCCTCCCCCGAGCATGTGGCCAATGACAACCATGACAAGCCGATGGCCAAAGGACAAACCGCTGTCTAGTCATTTATTATTCCTGGATCATTCAATCCTCCTTTTCTTATTTCAACCTGCACGTCCACCTCTCAAAAACCCTACGTCATTGCCATCATTTCTGATCTATTATTTGACACTGTGCGTTCAAGCCTGGCTATAACCACTTTTCATTTACCCTTTCATGAGACTATTGATTTGTCACACCTATAGTACCTAGGCATCCTTCACCTTGTTCCCAATACCTGGAGGGCGTATGTAGCGACAGTGACCAGATCACTACCCCTTTTGGACTTCAGTTTGTTTACCCTTTATTGTCAAGTACCTGCCCGCTGAGGACTCATTTGATATATTAATCTGCTACGAGTATATAAGGTGTTGATATGTACTTGTCGAGCAGTTCTTCCCAATTGCAGAGCTTAACCCCGTTCTCACTTGTGCAAAGACTCTTACTCTCTCATGTGACCACACCGTAACCTCATGCTGCGGTTACACTAGGGTTGTTGCTGGTAAAGCACCAGCAGAGGAACACATTGGCTTTATCATGACCTACTGCCCACCTTCAGTACCCAGCCCCAGCCCTGGGACTCTCACCTCCCCAAACCAGCCCCACAATGCCCTGGACCCAAACCACTATGCAACTGACTCCCTCAGCAACCATGACTGCCACTCCTGGCAACCCTTGGTCATCACCATCCATTGCTGCCACCAGCCACTACCACTTTCAGCACCTCCTTGGCCATCACTGCCCACAAATGCCACATTAGTGCCAGCCCTAGCAATTCCTGGCACTTCTCCTTGCCCTAGCAATCCCCAGCACTTCTACTAGCCTGTGCTAAGGCCTTCTCTGGCCCCAACTGAGCTCCCATCATACATTATAACCAACACATCACCCCCAGTCCAACCTTTGTGCTTCATGCCCCCTCCCTGCTTGCCTTCTTGCCTTCTTGACATTTCATGCCTTCCATGCTCTCAAAGCAAGGCCTTTTCTTTGGGAGCTTCTTTTGTGCTGCATGACCTACATCAACACCTGCTGCCACCTTGCACAGTCCTCAGGCTTCATTGTGAACCTTGGCACTGCAACTCATTGTCAGAGCCTAGACCTGTGCCCCAGGGCCTACCTATTACCTCCTGTATATAAATCATAGTGTAGTATCTGGTATGATAGTCTTGATATTGCATTCCCATACCTGTTTTATATTTCTGTCTTATTTCTCTTGTATTTCATGTCCTGGTCTTGTCTAGGTTTGACTTTATTTATTTCATTTTGTATCACCTCATACTCATCTTGAATCATCTCACTTCTCTTGTCTCTACTTGTCTTGTACTCTGCTCAATCTATTTCTTTGCTTCTCTCCCTTTGCCTCCAGTCTCCAAGTTCTCCATCTTCTTCTTGTTCCTAGCCTTAGTCTCTTTTCATCCTTTGTCTCTCTCTTGTTTTGACTCTTTCCTTTTCTGGCTTGGCTAGATCCCTGAGCCTTATCTTTGATTCTGGGACTTGCTAAGTCCCCTTCACCTCTTGATTTCTGGCCTCAGGACTTGCTTCCACCCTCAGCACTCATCGTCAACTCCTCCTCTAAGCCCCAGCACTCACACTCTTTGCCTCAGCATGACTGGCACTCTCTGCTTGCCCACTGTTCACATCCCTGATCCCACCCCAGTCTCACATGCCCCATGCTCTCTGACAGTACTTGCTGTATACATGGACATTGCATTTGCCACATAAGGGATTGCTAAGTGATCTGAGCCCCCATGGTCAGTGGAATCTGACAGGCTTCTGGTTGAAAGTAGCAGATACACAGGCAAGGCTTTGCCAGGGTATGAAAACCATGTAGCAGCCATGGTGGCCCAAATGTAAATGTTCTTGACAATTGAGGGGGTCATTGAGAGGTTGGGGAGGAGGGTGAGCCTGGGCTAGTGGTTTAGAGTGAGGAGGGTGTGAGTTAGTCTGTTGGCTGGCCATCTTGTTGCAATTTCCCTACCATGTCTGAAAAGAGGGAAAACATATCTGCAAGCACAGTGTAAGACAATGAGGTCCTTGATGCCATGCTTGTAAGTATTTATAAAATTGAGACAAAGCAAGGCTATATAAAGAGTAAGGGATGAATGTGACAATGTGAAGAGTGGCAATAATGATGATCTAATACATTGTCCAAATCAACTCTGGGAAACCTCACTCACACACTTGCCCAATCTATTAATTCAAGGTGCTTGTTGGGAAGAATGAATAAGAATTGACAGAATAGATAATACAAGATGAAAGAAACTTTTAATGACTTGTTTTGCAAGTGATTGTGGAAAAAACATCTGATTTCTTGAATTCTAAGAGAGTTCTTGAGTATGAATTTCCCCTCTTGAAAGAGAGGGGGTAAAAAGCTCAAGCCAAGACTGTGTAGTCCTACAGAGCCAGAGGTTTGGAAGGGGCTAAGTGAGTGTGGGCCACATGAAGGAGCAAAGGTGGAGTATATTCATTGTACAAGTCACTGCACCCCCTTCTAAGAAGCTGGATTTTGTAATCTAATAGCCTGCTGCTGTGGCCAGTAAAAAGTGCTGGGTCAATACCAGCAAGGGACAGGGCTTCTTTGATTGCCTTGATAAAGACTGTGTAGGTGAGGATGCTTTTATCTGCTTGCTCAAAGGGGGATGCACTGCCATTGTCTCCATACATGGCTTTAAAGGCTGCAATGGGGCATATGTGACACTCTAGTGCTGTGCTGACTATGATACTGATCCTTTCCAGAAAGGATAAGTTTTGAAGGTGGCAAGAGTGAGATGGGTATGAGTGGCTCTTTTGAAGTCTGATAGAAACTGGACCAAGTCCCTTGATAGGTCAAGGCTTGAACTGAACCTCTCATCCTTCTCAACCATGAACTCACTGCTACTTGCCACTGCACAAGAAACTTGAGTAGGCAAAGCAGCAGGCTGCATATACAGAGGTGTGGCTGAGAACAAATCCAGGCTTGAGCTGGAAAAGAAGGTGTCAGGTTCTGCTAACCATGGGGGCTCAGTCCACTGGGCAAATGCTCACATGGCACACACAATGTCCACAAATGCAGTGGTACTGTTAAGAGCATAGGGCGTGTGAGACTAGGGCAGGGCCGGGAATATGAGCAGTGCCTGAGTGAGTGATCACTGGTCATGCCAGGGCAAGGATGCAAGTGCTGGAGATGGGAAAGGAAGTTGGAAGACAAGTGTCGAGGTAAGTGTGAGTCCTGGAGATGTGAGAGAAGGGGCAAAGATGAGCGCCAGTAGGTGGGCAAGTCCCAGGGCTGGTGAAGAGATAGCTGGGGCAAGCAAGGGGACTTAGTGAGTCTCATGATTAAAGGTGGGGGCATGGAGATCTAGGCAAGCCAAAAGGGGAAAGAATTGAGATAAGAGAGGCAAAAGAGGAAACAAGACAAGTTGAGACAAAGGCAAGAGAATAAAGAAGAGAGAAGAGATTTAGAGGCTTGAGGCAGAGAGAGAGAGAAGAAGCACAGTGGAATTGGGAGTAGAGATGAGTAGAGATGAACAAAGCAAAACAATACAAGACAAGTACAAAACAAAAATGAAATAAGTCAAAAGATGGAAACTGGGGCACATGAGACTGAAGAGATAGAGAATAAAACACAAAACTAGAGACAGAGATACGGCAATATCAAGACTAGAGGAAGATATCCTGCATGAGTGATATCCTGTCTTTACCTCCTTTACTGATCACCAGTGCAAGCTGGGTTCAGAAGCACCAGCTGCTCCTTGACAGCACATTGGCAGCCTAAGTGTCACTCTGGGAGGGCGTTGGGTGGATGCCATTTGACCTGCTGGTGGAGCTCAACTACAGAATCGCCCAATTGGAGTTGCTGTTGGCAGGGCATCATCAGTGGAATATAATCACCCCAGGGTCATAGATGTTGATAGCAGTCAATGCGGGGGAGTCACTGCAATTGCAAGAGGACCATCTGGCATTGTTAGCAGTCCAGATGGAGATGGCAATAGTGATCATGGGACCAGAGGTGGGGGGAAGTGGGGTAACGAGGAGTGATGAGGGGGTGAACTATTTGCTGAGCTCCAGTCGCACAGCTGGCAGAGGGAAATCCAAAGTATATCAAAAGTATGTCACAAATAGCTAGTAAGGTACTAACCTAGCAGAGAGAAATCCAAAGAGAACAAGTCTAAGGAGTCACTCTGCCAGACAACAGAAAATAGTCGACAGTAGGTCACATGTCATGTCACATGTCACAATATGTGACATTTCTGATGGGATGGTCACAGGTTATGGTCATGTCACAGTCATGTCACAGCAATGGTCACATGATGCCAACAATTTTGCCAGTAGTGGCTGTGAGTCCATCCAGCCAAAGAGGAATGTCCAATAAGGAAGTAGTTTCCTGTGGTCTGATCAATGAGGAACTTGACAAGTTGAGAAGAAAAGCAAAGGAAATGAGTGAAAGTGACGCATGGCTGAGGGAAAAAGGATGTAAAAGGGAGGTCCCCTGACATCACCCCCTCTCTAGAGTGTGGTGTCTCAACATACAGAATAGAAATAGTTCTGGACTGCTTGATCCACCTTTGAAAGGGGGTAGATACCTCAAATTGCCCGAGGAGCATTAGAATGCTGTCAATAGAACTCCTGAACTAGTGCTGGAGCTTGCACATTCTCTTCTGGTTCCCAAGAAATATCTTCAATCCCATAGCCTTTCCACTTCACCTTGAACTGGAGCTTGCGTCTGAAGAGTTGGCTGTTCAAGATCTGCTCTACTTCATACTGCTCCTCATTGTTGACTAAGACAGGTGGCGGTGGAGCTTGTGGGCACTAGCCTGGGATCAGATCCTCTGGAGCTGGAGTCAGTTTCACTACATTGAAGACTGGATGAAGCCAGCGCATCCCAAATGGTAGCTTGAGCTGGTAAGCTAGTGGACCAACTTGTTGCTCAATGAGGAATGGGCCTAGCCACCAGTGAGACAGCTTCTGAGAGGGTTGAGTAGTGGCAATGTCAGAGGCATCCAAATAAACTCGGTCTCCAGGCTATACTTTGGAGCTGGAGTTCGTCCATGGTCATAATACCAGGCCATGTCATCTTTTGCCTTGGCCAGTGCGGCCTTTGCTTCTTCTTAGGCTGCCTTCATCCGATCCACAAACTCATTCACCCATTCATTCACTGAGGGCCATCCCCCAGGCTCAAATCCCATTCAAGGGTGTCGGCCAGTATCTATAAGGGAAACATCTAAGTGGCCGCATGGACATGGTTGTTGTACTGAAACTCAGCATCAGGTAAAAGATCATCCCAGTCATCCTGCCTCTTATTGCAAAATAGATGGAGGTACTGCTTCAGTTTCTGGTTGACATGTGTTAGATGCCAACAGTCACCATAAGCGTCGTCCCACCTTGATTACCGGCGAGGGCCAATTTATCTTACCAATCTATCTCATTTCCTTCACCCTTAATATATAGAATACAGATATATATACGCGCTACTAGATATGCATACCCTCAGTCACGTACACTACGACTGAGGGTAAGTCACTACGTACTTTAGATGATACCTTACTGAGAACCTTACCTAGATTAGGTTGCTTACCCGTGTACTCTAGGTAGGTTCAATGCAGTTACGTACACTATGACTGAGGATTAGGTTGCTTACCCGTGTACTCTAGGTTAAACCTCTAACAACATGCTCTGTCTGGCCATCTGACTGAGGATGGTAGGCAGTGGAAGTATGCAACTTCACATTGAGCAGGCGATAAAGTTCCTTGGTGAATTCTGCAACAAACTGGGGTCCATAGTCAGAGACATAGGCATCAGACAAGCCATGGAGCTTCCAAACATTCTTTTGGTATAGGTTAGCAGCACCCATGGCTGAGCAAGTGGTATGGGTGGGAATGAAGTGCACCCATTTGCCACAGAGATCTACTGCAACCATGATGGCATCATATCCATGGGAGTCTGGCAGCTCAGTAATAAAGTCCACTGAGGCCACACTCCAACGTTTAGCAGGAATAGGCAGGGGGTGGAGTTGCCCCATGGGAGGCTGCTGGTGGAGTTTAGTCTGGAGGCAGAGATCACAGGTGCTGGTGTAGGAGCCAATGTATCAGGACATTTGTGGCCACCAATAGTTACGAGAAACCAGTTCCAGTGTTTTCCACCTACCAGAGTGGCCAGCAATTCGGGAGTCATGATGCTGTTCCATAATTTGCCTCTGGAGGTGTGGCACATTGAGAACATAAATGCGCCCTCAGAAGGTGAGAAGATTGTTCTCTAAGGCCCACTCGTTAGTCTGTACTGACTTGACCCTGCTCCTCTGTCGAGCATGCAGTGCCATGGCTGCCTTGGCAACCACATCTTCTTGAGCACCTTCCCAGTCTTGGTGGGAGTTGAATCTCTAATAAAACTAGAGGTGAAGGTTATGCCCACTAATGCCGTCTGTGAGTGCTAGTTCTGGGGGTTCCAGGGCTTGTTTTGGTGCTGCCGGTGGAAGTCTCATAGCTTGGTGGGGGTGCCAGCAAGGTTCTTCTGAGGTTCTCAAGTGTTGTCCTTGAGTTCATAGCCTTTCCAGCAAATGAGGTAGTGAGGTTGGTCACAGACAAGTTGTGAGTCAAGGATGTGGTTGACCTTGTAATGATATTTATCTTTGATGTTGACAGGCAGCAGTCAGCTGGGTCGCTGTCCAGGGAATGGGCCTGGAGCATGTTTTTTGAGGAGGCAAATGTGGAAGACCATGTGTAGGCCCTTGAGTCTCAGAGGTAGGTTGAGCTTGTAGGCATGAGTCACAACCTTTCAGAGGACCTTAAAGGAGCTGAGTTGTTTGTGATTGAGCTTGATTGAGGGTTGCAGGATCTTCAAGTTGCACTGGTCAAGCCTCACAGTGGGTATTGGCATGTTTGGTGTGTGCTTTGTTGGTGACATCAATTTTGTCCTGAAGGAACTAATGGAATGACTGGAGGTCCTGGGCAACTTTGTGGGCTATATGGGAGGAGATGTCTCTAAGGGAGAGGGTGAGCCAGGAGTTGTAACCTTTATTAGCATAAAAAGATGACACTCCAGTAGCGGAATGGGGGGTGTTGTTGTAGGTGAACTCTGCCAGAGGCAGTTCTGCACACCAGTTGTTCTGTAGGTAGTTAACATAGAGGCGGAGATACTGTTGCAAGATCTAGTTCACTTGTTTGGTCTGGCTGTCAGTCTCTAGGTAGTAGGTGGTGGAGAAGTTAGTTTTAATGTTGAGGGCCTTATACAGAGACTGCCAGAACCAGGAGACAAATAGGGAGCCACAATCAGATACAATGTCATCCAGGAGTCCATGCTTGAAGAATACATGTTTGAGGAAGAGTTTAGCAAACTCCAAGGCATTGTCAGTAGTGCAGCAGGGGATGAAGATGGCTTACTTGGTGAGGCAGCAGACGACAACAAGGATGGTGTTGAAGCTCTCCAACTTGGGGAGCTTGACAATCTGGTCCATTGAGATGGAGAACCAGGGGCAGCAACCAATAGGGAGTGGCTTGAGAAGACTGTAGGGGCGGTGGCAGAGAACCTTGGCCTGGAGACACAACTCACAGGCCTGGACATACTGGGTTATGTCCTTCTTCATGCCTGGCCAAAAGTAAGTCTGGGAGATGAGCTGAAGGGTTTTACAAATCCCAAGATGTCCACAGAGCTTGTGGTTATGGCACTAGTGGAGGATATTAAGGCAAATCTTCTTGTGGTCTGGAGCATAGATTTGTCTGTCTCTGAGAAGACATTGATTGTCAGGGGAGAGTGTGAAGGAAGGTGTCCTGGGAGGCATTGCAAATTTGGTGTAGGATACCTCCTTCATTTATAATTGGCACAGCATGAAGGTGTTTGGATGGGATTACCATTCAATGATTAAACACATTGTGTTCTGCCTCAAACAACTTCTTTGGATACACGTCTGATTTCCAAGTAAGGGCACTGGGCTTGGCACTAAGTCAGCTGGTGTAAGTGGATGGCGAAGTTGTACTCAAAGAGGATTTTGGACCAGTAAGCTTGGTGGTGGCTGAGCTGCTTGGTCGTGGTGAAGTACTGAAGGTTGTTGTAGTCTGAGTAGACTTCAATTTGATGTGGGGTGCCTTTGAGGGAGGCCTGCCACTGCTTGAAGGCTTTGACAATGGCAAGGAGCTCTTTGTCATAGATGTTGTAGTTGAGCTCCATGGAGATCATCAAGCAGGTGTAGAAAGCAATGGGCTGGAGCTTGTCACCACTGGGGTCCATTTGTGAGAGTATACTGGCAATAGCATAGTTGGAGGCATCACATTTGAGAACAATGGAGAAAGAAGGGTCAAAGTGGTGAAGGATAGGGGTGGAGGTGAAGGCTTCTTTGAGGAGAGTGAATACACTTTGGCACTTGCTGTCCCAGTTTCATGGGGTGTCCTTTCTTGTGAGCCAGTTGAGGAGTTTGCTAATCCTGGAGTAATTATCAATGAACCAACAGTAAAAGTTGGTGAAACCAAGATAAGGTAACAATGAGGTAACAATGATGGTGGTTATATGACCAATGTGGGGGGAGCTCCTTAGTGCTTCCTTAAGAGGACACATCAGCAAACTCATGATACTCTAGAGGAACTACTTTGTGTAATATCTGTTCCTCTCTCTTTGGTTCTGGAGTAGTGGTGTCAGTGCCAAGATGTTCTTCCAGAAGCACTGGAGAGATGTGGAGTTGGAAGGTGGGGATGCCATCTTGGATGATGCAGGCAAAGGGGGCTGGGCCAATGATTTTGATGTCGAGAGCCTCTGGGTCGAGGGGGCTAGATGGCTGATCTGCATTGTCAGTGTCTGGGATCATCTGAGGATGCTGGGCAGAGTAGTTTGGGCCTTTGTACTTGGTGTGGAGAATGGTGAGGAGAAAGGCCAGGGGTGCATCCAGGATGGATCAAGGGGGAGGGAGGTTGCCAGAGTCATCTAGGGATGCTGTCGGGATGCCAGTAGCTCTGGCTTCACTGGTCTTTGCTGCTGACCGTTGGTGCAAATGAGGGTGGTCTGCATATAGTGGATGATGTCACGAGCGAAGGTAGAGCTGCCATTGAAGAGAGTGAGGTGAATGGGGAGGGGTAATCTTTGAGGCATTGCAGCAAGTGGTGCTAGAGATTTGTTGATGAAGTTGTTGGTAGTGCTGCTGTTGACCAGTGTGTTGACAAGAGTGAAGGGGGAGGGGAGGGGGTGCAGAGGAGAGTCTGAGAAGAGTGGGAGGGGAGGTGAGCTAAGAGAGTGTCCAGTGATAGAGCCATTGCATGGAGGTGTGTAGCTGGGGCAGAGAAGATGTCAAAGTCTAGTCCACAATTTAGTGCATCTTTGGGATCCAAACTGCTGAATCATTTTTTGTAAACCAGAAGTTGCAGTCTTTGCCGTCGATGATCCAGATGGCTCATCCCACAGCCTGGTGTTTAGGGCACTTGTTGATGAAATGACCTTGCTCACTGCACAAGATAAACCCCTCAACCAGCTCATGAGAAAGGACACTCCATGGAACTGGGACAGCAAATGCCAAAGCATCTTCACCCTCCTCAAAGAAGCCTTCATCTCTGCTCACATTCTCTGCCACTTCAGCTCCACCCTTCCCATTGTACTCAAATGTGATGCCTTTGACTATGCCATTGCTGGTATACTCTCTCAGATAGACCCTGGCAGTGACCAGCTCCAGCCCATTACCTTCTACACTTGCTTAATGATCCCTGCATGGTTCAACTACAACATCTACAACAAAGAGCTCCTTGCCATCAAAGCCTTCAGAGAGTGGTGGGCTTACCTCAAAGGTGCTCTGCATCAAATTCAAGTCTACTCAGATCATAAAAACCTCCAGTACTTCACCACAATCAAGCAGCTCAGCCACCACCAGGCTTGCTGGTCTGAAATCCTCTCTGTGTACAACTTCACCATCCATTACCACTTCAGCTGACTTAGTCAAGCCCAATGCCCTTACCTGGAAATCAGACGTGTATCCAAAGAAGTTGTTTGAGGCAGAACAAAATGTGTTTAATCATTGTGTGGTAATCCCACCCAAACACCTTCATGCTATGCTGATTATGAATGAAGGAGGTATTCTACGCCAAATTTTCAATGCCTCCCAGAACACCTTCTTCACTCAGCATGACCCCCAGAGCAACCCCACAAATAATACTGATGCTACCCCTTCACACTCTTTCCCAGCAACCAATGTCTTCTCTAGGACAGACAAATCTATGCCCTGGACCACAGGAAGATTTGCCTGGATATCCTCCATCAGCACCATGACCACAAGCTCTGCAGACATTGCAGAACTTGTATGACCCTTCAGTTCATCTCCCAGACTTACTTTTGGCCAGGCATGAAGAAGGACATCACTTGGTATGTCCAGGCATGTGAGTTATGTCTCCAGGCCAAGGTTCCTCACCACTGCCCTTATGGTCTCCTCCAGCCCTTCCCTGTTGGTTGCCACTCCTGGTCCTCCATCTCAATGGACCACATTGTTGAACTCCATGAGTCAGAGGGCTTTGACACCATCCTCATTGTCATCTGCTGTCTCACTAAGCAAGCAATCTTCATTACCTGCCACACCACTGACAATGCTCTAGAGTTCACCAAACTCTTCCTTGAGCATGTCTTCTCCAAGCATGGACTCTTGGACAACATTGTATCTGACTGCAGCCCCCTCTTTGTCTCCAAATTCTGGCAGTCTCTGTGTAAGGCCCTCAAGATAAAACTAACCTCTTCACCACTCATCACCTGGAGACCAATGGCCAGATTGAACAAGTGAACCAAACCTTGGAGCAGTATCTCCACTTCTATATCAACTACTTACAGAATGACTGGCATGCAGAACTGCCTCTGGCAGAGTTCACCTACAACAACATCCCCCATTCCACCACTGGAGTGTCTCCTTTTTATGCTAATAAAGGTTACTGTAAGGGTAACCTCTGGGAGTTGCAGCTTAATCACCCAACTAGCAGAGGGAAATTCAAAGTTATGTCAGGCACGGTAATCAACAATACAATAGTAACTAATCACTTAGCAGAGGGAAATCCAAAGAGAACAAATCTAAGGATCCTTGCTGCTTGGTGCAGTGCATCAGCAGGTGGTGGAGGCATGAAAACAACTGTACAGGGAACTAGAGCTAACCTTAACCTTGAATAATGCTTGAACAGGGAGTGTGAGAAGTTCTGGGGATGTCCTAAAAAGGAAACAACCCTGGGAAATCTCCATAGATCTAGAGCAAGCCATGGGGGTCCCAGGGAGTGGCATAGAAGGAGGGCTGGAGTGTAGTGAAGTGCTGAAAATGGAAGTCAAATGGAAGTTCCCTAACATTGGCACCAAGGAAACTTGTCTCTTGTTGGGACCAGGCCTCAGAGCTGGCAAGGCCTGCTGCTTGCCCTTGTCACACAATGCCAAAGGTACCTCTCTAGCCCTCTGCTTGCCCTGCAGAGGCCCCACTCTCATTACTGCTTGTGCCTCCACTGCCTTGCTTCCCTCCTCCTCCAAGACAGACACCTCCTCTGGTGGCCCCAGCTGAGCACCTCCTGGAGCCCTCATCCGCAACCACAGCCCCTCATCCAACTGCTCCAACACCCAATGCAACTTCCACCCCTCCTCCTCCTCTGCCAAGACACACACCACTTGCATCTCTGGTCCCACCCCCAGTGTCACATGTCCTATGCTCTCAACAGTACTGTTGCATTTGTAGGCATTGTGCATGCCATGTAAGGATCCACCCAATGGTCTGATCCCCTGTAGTCAGCAGAACCTGACAGGAAAGATCAAAAGACATTGTCAGCATATTTGAATGGTGAACTACCTCAAATACCTGACACTCTTGAAAAGGTCTTGGTAGAACAGGAAGAAACCCTAAGGTCAGAAGCAGGTGGGGGGGAGACCACCCAAGTGTTTTTAAAGAAATACAAACCTGTGGCCAAAAAGATGAAACCTGTATTTGGACTTCCCTTGAAGAGTTCAGAATTGAAAGGCACATTATTGGAGATCCACTAGCTAATATGCCAGAGTTGGATCCCGGGCCACCAGATTTTGAACTTACAGGGAGGTACACTACTGTGTGCAAAGAAATCATTGACCAAGTACATAGTGATGGCTTCTTATAGCCAGAAGAGATGAAGGCTGTACATCATCTAATGATGTTACAGAATGAAGCTTTTGCTTGGTATGATTCTCAGAGAGGCAGGCTGAAGGAAGAATTCTTTCCTCCAGTAATAATGCCAGTAGTACCTCATACTCCTTGGATATTAAAGAACATTCCAATACCTCCAGGGCTTCATGATAAAATCTGTAAAATGATTAAGCAGAAGATTGAGGTAGGCATCTATGAAACATCCAATTCTTCATACAGGTCCCAATGGTTCACTGTATTCAAGAAGGATGGGGAGAGTCTAAGAATTGTCCACAGTTTGGAGCCACTCAACAAAGTGACCATTGCACATTCAGGGTTGCCACCAGAAACTGAGGAATTAGCCAGTCACTTTGCAGGCATAGCTTGTGTAGGAATCTTTGACTTATATGTTGGATATGATGAGAGATTGTTGGATGTATGCTCAAGGGATTATACCACCTTCCAAACACCTTTTGGTGCCCTGAGATTGGTCACTCTCTCAATGGGCTGGACAAACTCAGTACCAATCTTCCATGATGATATTACTTTCATCTTGAAGGATGAGATCCCCCATGTAACTTGACCATACATTAACAATGTGCCAATCAGGAGACCTGCCACTAGGTATGAGTTACCAGATGGTGATTTTGAGTTTATACTAGAAAACCCTAGCATTGGGCAATTTATATGGGAGCATTTACAGAATGTGAATAGAGTACTCCAAAGGATCAAATATGCAGGAGGGACTTTCTCTGGAAAGAAGTCAGTGGTGTGTGCAGGTGAGATTGTAGTGGTTGGTCACATGTGTTCTTATGAAGGCCAGAAACCAGAGACCAAACACTTAGCTGTTACTATGAGCTGAGGTGACTGTAAGGTCTTGTCAGAAGTCAGGTCATCCTTGGGAACCTGTTGCACTTTTAGATCCTTCATTAAGGATTATGCTAAAGTGGCCAGTCCTATCAATAAGCTGACACATGCCAAAGAGCCTATTGCCACTTGTCAGAAAATGGCTACAGGATCCAGAAATAGAGCCTAAAGACCTAAAAGGATGGGACATAGAAAAGTTCAAGAGGTTTGCTAAACAGTTCTTCTTTGATCAGAAAGGTAGACTGTACAAGCAACACTTGGAAGAGTGACATAAACTTGTTGTCAATATTGACAGAAGAATGTATGTGCTCAAAGAAATAGTTTTGGTTCTTCTACCATGTAAGTGGAGTGACTGAATAACTATATGGCAAAGATTTGGCTGTTCACCATACTTCATGGTCACAGGTGCTCACCCAATCATTTGGTTAGACTTAGCAGAAGCCACTTGGTTGGTAGAACTACCAGAAGGTCCTTTGACTACAAAGGAACTGATTGGATATCCCAATTCCATGGTCCTATGGTAGTAATTGCTAAGACCAGAGGAGGTAACTACATTGTAGCAGAGCTGGATGAGTCAGTTTGGCAAGTGCAGGTAGCTACATCTGAGTAGTCCCTTACAAAGCTCATAAAAAGCTCAAGTTGTTGCAAAGCCTTGGAAAATGAGTAGATATTACCATGACCAAGCTAAAAGAGCTCAGGAAAGAACTACAGAAGCCAACAGAGACTGTTGAGAAGGATGTTACCTTTAAATCTATATGGTTACATGAACCAACAGATTCAGAATTAAGATTGCCAAACAATGATACCATAGTTTGAAAGTAATGAAGTTAAACCTTTTTAAAAAAAAAGAAAAGAAAAAAGTTAAAACTTAAAATTCATACAATTTTGGAGCAAATGGCATTGATTTTGGGGTACATGACAAAAGGAAATAAGGGATTAACTAAGAGAGTGGGGCTAAGTAAGGCTTATGCAAAGCATAAGCAAAGGTGGTGTCTACAATGCTTTAATTTGTGGTACTTCCAAGGTGATTTTGGGCTCTTCTTGAGGGTCTTGAAATTTGATATTGGAATTATCAAAGACATGGGAAGCAGAGAGAAGGTAAAAGGAGCCTGAAAGACATATGTCCAAGGAAACATTGAGCACATTGAGCAAGGAACCAGCATGATCAACTTCTGATGCCCAAGGCTTTGTCAAGTTACACATGCCTCTCGAAGATGGCTTTAAAGTTTTGGAAAGAGATGTCAAAGAGATAGAGTTGGCATTGAGTGGCCTGGTCAATGGTGTCATGATGTTTTTGGAGGTTGGCACATGGAACCAGGTCACCATTCTTGGCCAATTGCATGGTATCTAGGGCTACATTGACTTGGGCCAGTAAGGCCAGTGCCAAGTTGCTACCTGGTTTGTGGGGGGCTAGAAACAGGAAATATTCTAAATGCTTTTGATGATTATGATCTTTGCAGGAAAAAGAAGAATACCTCACAAAAGCAAAGGCCTTCAGAAACAGACACTTGAATTTCAGGTTTGCTCATTGATCCTCATATAAGTCAGTGTCAGAAAGAGGGATGAAAGTGTTGGAAAAACAAAGAATGCACTGAAAGCAGATGCAATCTTGGGCTTTTAGCACAAGGCTTGGAATTGGGCTTGGTCTGGGAGCAAGAGAGCGAGAGGGATAAAGTATCAATGTGATGATTCAATAAGTCAAATTTAAGAGCTGAGTACTCATGTTAGCTTTATGCATAGAGTTCTGAGCATAAGATGCACTACATTGTCAATGTCTTGATTGGCATGACAACAATGCTGGGCAATACAACGTTTAATTATGATAAAAAGAGTAATGAAAGAATAACACACCCCTTTCTTCTCTTGGCAGCATACTTTGTGTCAATTATTTTTGATGGTGATAATGGCATCTGCAAGAGAAAAGAAAGCTTTGACCTCAGAAGAGTTGTTGGCAGCACTGCAATAAAGAAGAGGAAGAATGGAAGAAAATTTGTTGTAAAGGCCTTTCTGATCAATGACTTGAGGAAAGTTGGTTTAATCAGCAAAGCACTAAGGAAAACAAATAAGAGATAAGGGAGCAGGTCAGAAAAAGTAAAAATAACAGACCCAGCCAATCACACTCAAATATCTTGCATGGTTGGCAAGAGTACTGGGAAATGAGTGAGCCTTATCACAGAGACTGGAAACAGCCTAAGCAAAAAGAGGCTATTGCAGGATGGCAATAATGACCTGGTTGTCATCCTCCTTCACAGCCCACTTCATCTGACTATAAAAGTCTGGAGGTGAGACCAGAAGTTTTTAAGGCAGCAGAGTCCAAATAACAACCTGAGCAATGGCACACATGGCTTAACTACTGGCCATTTTGTGAGGATAGTCATTTTGCAAAGAGCGGTGGGAGTGCTGAACAGTGCCATAAGAAAAAGCAGAAAGACAAGTGGAGGAAAGGTCTTAAGAAGGGCACATGGCAGCAATTAAGAGGAAGAGAAAAATTTTATTTTTTTCTATGGAAAAGCTAGAAAGAATTTTTTTTCAGTGATAAGTAGGGAAGTGGGAAGTGGAAGGAAGGACTCACCTAGCTACTATAAAGTGGCAGAGAAAAAATGGATTGGCCAAGAGGCTCAGCAATGGCAATCAGGCAAGGGCAATGGTCAAGATAAAGATATGTGTGCAAGCAGTGGGACTTGTGAAGAAGAAAAAAGGAGAAGGGCTGATCGAAGGCGCAAGAAACGGTTTAGAGAGGCAAGGCTTGCCAAGGCTCTGACTAACTGGGGGCAGTCAGTAAATGGTGTGGAGGTGATATGATGGCCTCATACCATGAGCCCGACAAAAAGAGGATAGAGTACCATTATAAATATGAAAGAGTGCTCTAGAAATGCTGAAAGCTGTAAGCAAAAACATTAAAATTTGTGGACATAAAAAGAATGCACACCTCAAATACCAACATACAACCAATTCCAGCCTACTTGACATCCCATAAAACAGAAGAAAACCAAGAAAAGCAACCATCACTCTGCCCATCAGGAAAGTGATAGCCAACTGAGCGGTGGTGTCAGCCCAATGCACCTCTTCCCTCAAAATGTTTATCCCTTGTCACTGTACACAGGACCAACCATTGCAGAACATTGCCCCAACCCCAACAACCAAGGAAACAGGCTGGATGGAAGGAGTGGACAGGATCAGCCAAAGAAAGACAAATTACATTTGGGGGTGCCAGGCAGGCAATCAGTTGTCACAGCTTGGAGTCCCCAGGGAATAGATTATCTTAGGCCTAAGCACAATGTAGATTGACTTCAGGGCTTCATTAGAATATATTAGTTTGCCTTTTGAATCCAAAGGTGCTCTTTTACCATACAACCAAAGTTTGAGTCAAAGCATTTTCATAGCTCAATAAAAACTATCATATTTTGCAATCTGAAGTGTGCACACATGCAACCAAGTCCCACAAAACTTGGTGAATTAAAAAAGTTCAAGACACTTGGTTGATCTCGGCAATCCTTCTCTGTCTTGCAAGATGGCTTATCTTACACCTTGGAATAGAAATCTGGTTGCACTTTATATTTCAGATTAACAGTAAGCATTTTCCTTTGCTGGACTAACACTCAACTCATTCTCCAACTACTCTGAGACTAAACGCAATCCTTGAGCTACCTATCAGATCAAGTAATCCTTAGTGTATGCCATAGCATGCTCAGTTTTGTTAGGGATGGGTAATGAACTGTATTAATTCACCTAGTATATGCTGTAGCGTGCTAGGTACATGCAGAGTAAGTTACATGTGTAAGACAATAATGACTATAAGATCACATACCTTAGTTACATTGGGATGAGTAACAAACTGAGGTATGGCAAACACAAAAACTTTGCAGTGGGGTGCAGGCATGCACATGTGATCTCCATGTTAGGCCTGCTGCACCTCACTTTCTGACACTCCCACTCATGTGAAGGCATAGACCCATTGCTTTGGTAAATTTCCAATGTTTGTTGCAAGAAAGTGCTTTTGTCAAAATTTCTGCTACTATGTTGTCAGTCAGTACATACCATATAATGGCTTGTCCATTTCCTACAAGGTCATCATGAAGGTAATGATATTTGCATTGGTTTTTTTTGTGAACAATATTGAGCTTCTTTCATGAGATCAATGTCAGCTTGATTGTCACAAAGTAACTCTGATGGGCCTTTCTGAGTGTGCCCAATGTCTTTGTAGAAGCTTCATAGCCACGCTAAGTGCTGGCCTGCATAACAAAGTCATATATAATTGAATTTGGTAGAGGACAAGGCGACCATTGTCTGGCACTTGCTAGCCCAGCCTATGGCACTTCATGCTGATAAAAACACATAACCAGATCTCAACATGTCACATGGAATGATATGTCCATACTCATGTCATTGCCATAAAATTTGAATTCCATGTCTGCAGTCATGTTGAGGTATTGAAGGACCCATTTAGCTGCTGACCAATGATGACTCTTGGGACCTGAGCTGTAGCATCCCAAAACCCCAACCATGTATGCTATGTCTGGTCGAGTACCCATCATGGTGTACATGAGTGAGCCAACCATGCTGGAGTACAATACATGTTTACCTCCAAGCTCCATCTCCATAATTGTAGCATTGTTGGTGGGGTCTTCTGAGGTAAGTTTGGAGTTTGCAGCCATGGGCATCCACATGGGCTTTGAATCCTTCATCCCACAGTGTTCTACAACTGTTTTGATATATTGTCGCTGTGATAATGAGATAGTGCATGTGTTTTGATTTTGTTTTATGTGTATGCCTAGTATGTAGGTGGCTGGCCCTAAGTCATGCATCTTGAAAGTAGCTGACAATTGCTCCTTTATGTTGTCCATGAATGGTCATGAGTTTGCAGCTAATAGGAAGTCATCCACATACACCACCAAGAAGCAAATTTTACTTCCCTGTTTGTAAACAAACAGCCATGTCTCTGCATTTAGGCAAGCAAATCCTAGGCCACATAATTTCTTGTCAAGGATTAGATTCCATGTGTGCCCTGCTTGCTTTAGTCCATACAGAGACCTCTTAAGCTTCCAGCAGTGTCCTAGAAGAATCTTGACTCTGTTGGGTGGTGTCATGTAGAGTTCCTCTTCAAGCTCGCCATTGAGGTATGCAGTGGCAATGTCCATTTGGTCCAGTTCAAGGTTATACTTGGTGGCAAGTGCAAGAATGATTTGAATGGATTCAAGGTTTGTGACTGGTGCCCACACCTCCTTGTAGTCCACTCTTTCAACTTGTGTAAATCCCTGCACTACTATGCGGATTTTGTAGTGTTCAATGTTGCTGGTTGAGTCATACTTCACATGGGAAACTATTTTGGAGGTTATAGGTCTTACCCCCTTTAGAATGGGCACCACCTTGTAGATGTTGTTGTCAATGAGGTTTTGAATCTCTTCTTGAAGTGCTGACTTCCAGTGCACTTTGTCAGGTCCCTCAAAGGTTTCAGTTGTGTTTTGAGGCATGGGCGCTTCACTTGGGCCACTCTGTGAAATGCTGGCAAAGTAAACCTCTTCATCCTCAGGTTCAGGTGAGTCACTGAAATCAAAAGATTTGTCATCCTCTGAATTGGGCAGGTCACTAAGGTCGCTGAGCTCAGTGTTATCTGTGCGAGCTTGGATGTCTAACAGGATTTGGTGCATGTGCTCAGCAGATGCATCAACATTTCTGTCGGTCAACCAGGTGCATTTCTCTGCTTGATTTTCATCTTTTTGTTGCTCCTGAAGGTTTACTGCATGGTAGTAATCAGAATTCTTAGCTGCTGCTTTTTGTATTTGAGTGCTTTTAATTCTGGTTGATGTGGAGGTCCCTCCCACTGATATTGCAACATGTCTGAGGTCACACTTTCTCTTGGTTGAAGCAGCCAGAGCTGGGTCAGCTAGCATTTGCATTGGAGTTCAAGGTTGCTGCCTTTCAGCCATGTTAGGGGGTGGCAGTGGAGCTGGATTTTCATCTGCTTGAGTCTCTACAGTAAGTGATTCTCCCACTGTCTCTGGGTCTGTTTCACTGTCTGACTCATATTCAACTTCAGTTGTGGGTCAAGTGTGCTCTGTAGCATTCCCCTGGGGTTGTAAGAAATTCAACTCCCACTTGCACTCGTTCACAGGAATGTTCTCATCCATCAGGTCAATAGTTTCAGATGGTGAGTCATGGGTTTCATTGAAACAAACATGTTGGCTGCTGAACTCTTTTCCTGTGGTGATGTACAAAAGCTTGTAGGCTTTCTTGCCAGTGCTGTAGCCTATTAACATGGCCTTGTGAGCTTTCTCAGCAAACTTTCTGCTTCATTTGTCCTTGGGAATGAGGGCATAGCCAATAGACCTGAATGGACAAAACCATGATATATCAGCCTTCCAATCAAATATTGTGGTATATGGGGTTTTTCCTTTTAGTCCTGTAGCAGGTGTTCAACTGATGACCGTTGCAGCAGTGAGCATGGCATCTGACCAGAAGGATTTCAGCAGTCCTGACTCAATCAGCATTGTGGTTGCCATATTGACCAAATTTTGGTTCATGCATTCAGCTAAACCGTTTTGTTCAGGTGTGTCGTGTGCTGTAGTAAGGCGTACTGTTCCAGTTTGACCAATTTCAGTTTGGATCTGTTTTCCAATGTATTTGCCTCCACTGTCAGATTGGAACAACATCACAGAACTCTTAGCGAGTCTGACTTTGCTGATTTTGGTTTTGAAGAAGGTTTTTACATCATTCTTGAACTCATGAAAATGTAGTAACGTTTCACTTTTATTTTGCATGAAGTACACCCAAAGAAAGTGTCCATACCCATCAATGAATGATATCCAGTACTTGTTTCCATGTTGATCGGCTGGGCTCACAGGTTCACTGACGTCTGAGTGCACAACCTGGAAGGGGCAAGTTGCACCTTGGCCTTTGTGCTTGAAGGGGAGCTTTTTGCTTTGCTAGCATGCAGGGTTTGCAGAATTTTGGCTTTCTGATTACCTTGTCAATGCCTTCAATGCACTTGTCATTTACCATTTGTACAAGTTGATTTGGAGATATGTGGGTGAGCTGTTGGTGCAAAATGTTGATGTCTATGGTGGCAAGCGCATGCATTGGGGATGTGACATTCAAATGATATATATCCCCTTTATGTGACCCAATGAATGCTACTTTTCGCCCTTTCAAGGTTCTTATTGGAAGGGAACGCAGTACTCGGTGGGTTCACATGATACACGTGAGCATTGTGCCGCATAGAGAACTAGAGGCGCACAGAAAAACTATACAGTTGTTTGGATATGGATCGGAATTTGTGATGCAAATACCTCAGTCGTTTATTTACTGACCGAGGTATGTGTGCAATATCTTATGCGACGCAATACCAGATAACTAATTGCATATATATATAGTCTTGTCTAAAACAGGTATATAGATTGACAATTCAGTTGTTTATCTACTGACTGAATCTTGTCTAAAACAGTTCTGATTTTACACATTCCATTCTTAAACATGGTGTAGTACCCAGCTTTGTTGAGATGGTGTATTGACACAAGGGTGATTTGGAAGGATGGGATGTAGAGGGTATCTTTGAGTTCTGTGGTTCTGGATGTGCCATTGATTTCGCATTTGAGCATGATCGTGCCAATTCCCATGGCTTCCACATAGGAGTTGTCCCCAAAACAAATCTTTTGAGGGGGGGTCAGTCCCTTGAATGTGCCATACTTGAACCAATCGCAATGCGGTGTCATGTGAGCCAATGCTCTGGAATCAGCTATGGCTTGAGAGAAGGTGAGATCACTTGAGGCACTCCCAACATAGGCCAAAATGTGTGACATTAACGCTTTAGAAACACGTGTAGACTTTGTACTCAAATGTCCAGCCATTTCACCATCGGTATAACTCTCCATGCTGTCTGAACTTCCCCCCTCTGAGCTGGAATCGTGGCTTGCATGGTTTGCTTTAGCTTTTGGCTTCTTTTTGGGCTTTTTCTTCTTCTTTTGGTCCTTCTGATCCTTGAGCATTCATCAGTCGGATGTGTTGTGAGTGGTGGACTTGTGAAGTTCACACCACAACTCTGACTTTCCTTTTGCCTTATGCTTTGAATTAGCATCAGCCTTGAGTGCAGCGTCGGAAGAATCTCCTCGCTGTGCAGTGGCGGTGGTGAATGTTAGTCGGTCAGCAATTTCTGAGAAGGTCAGGGTCTTCCTTGGTGGTAGAGAGTTCAGGACAGTTGCGTGGAAGGAGTCCCATGGGCTCTCTTTGGGGAGAGAATCAAGTAGGGTGAGTGCAAGGAATTCGCGATCAATGGTTCTCTTCATTGCTGTGAGCTTCACATCGGCGGCTGATAACGTGGCGATGTGGTTTTGAAGTGATGACGGTGACCTGTCCCATTTCAGTTTCTGCATGTGGATATAGGTATAAAAAGCGCTGACACCGACGTTTGTTTCCTCATGGATCTTCACCAGTTTGTCGAACATATCTTCTGCATGGTTTAGATTGCCAATTTCGAGTAGGCGGTCGGACACATGTGTAATGATGATGCCAATGGCTTTTGAGTCTCGGATGGACCAGCTTTCGGTTTTCCCCACAGAGGTAGAGCTGGAGGTGTCGGGTGATTCTGGGGACGACATAATAGTGTCCCATACTTTCCCTGCCGGAGTCTTCCAGCAATCCTTATCTTCCATATCTGAAAGTTTTCAGGTCCAACAAGGGTCGGACATGCCATGGCTTCCGACATGGTGTGTGGTTCCTGGACAATTTAGTGCAGCTTTGTTGCGCTGGAACACGCTTGTGTAGCGTGTGTACTAAATGAGTTCACCTTGATCTTGTTGTTTAGATTAGGCGATGGGGCCCATAACCTATCAGATCAAGTAATCCCTAGTGTACGCCGAAGCGTGCTCAGTTACGTTAGGGATGGGTAACGAACTGTATTGATTCACCTAGTGTACGCCGTAGCGTGCTAGGTACATGCAGAGTAAGTTACATGCGTAAGACAGTAATGACTATAAGATCACATAACTCAGTTACCTTAGGGATGGGTAACGAACTGAGGTATGGCAAACACAAAAATTTTGCAATGGGGCGCAGGCGCGCACACGTGATCTCCGCGTTAGGCCTGCCGCACCCTGACACTACCATCGAAGCCTGTGACTACTTCTACATATCTTTATACATGTAAACACTCATAGAGTCTAAACCTCATGCTAAACTCTGGCTAGGCATAGAATTGGCATGTGGAGTGAGCATGAAGCCTGTATAGCCGCCTTGTGCGCTCTCTTGGATCAGGGAAGTGTATAATGGGACACCACCAGCAAAGTTGAGTGGCTCAACACGTTTTCCTGGTACATTTGCTCCATTGTACCATGACTTCGCACGATTAAAGAGACCTACGGACCAGATGTCGGCTATGCGCTGAACCCAGCCCTCTGATGCTTCTCGCGTTGCATCGATACGGGCATAGTTATGTTGGCGGAGGTAGATGAGACACTCTATGATCCAGTCACCTTGAAGTTCCTGTGAAGGGTTAGTGTTGGATAAGAAAATGATTGGTGATAAAACTGACAACACATGTAGGCCCGTTGCATAAAGCAGTCGGACCGTGGAGGCCATATGGGAAGAACATATTGGGATATCCCGTGACTGTCATTCCCAAATAAGTCGAGAGGCCCTTTTTCCATCTGTCCCCAATAGAGACACCATCTGTGTCCTTTATGTCTATTTGAGAGATACTCCCTGTCAAGGCATCAAAACCGGTGGCGAGTACAAGCACATCAAGTTCATGGACTACTCCATCTCGCGTCGTCACGCCCTTCGGAACGACTTCAACGATCGGGTTCTCGTTGAGATCGATAAGATCAACGTTAGGTTGGTTGAATACCTCATAATACGATTGCTCCAAACTATGACGTTTCACGCCGACCGGGTGCGGCGGCTTTTCCGGCGCGAGCTTGTGCTGCATCTCTGGGTCTCGAACCCGTTCAAGTACCTTCTTCCTCCAGAAAACATACGCTTCGGCATTTGCCTGTTCATTAGTGACTATGTCATTGCACGAGCCGTATATGCATTGAAGACCTCCTTTCGACCACAGTTCCTCGAACAGAAGATACCGTTCTTCTGGGGACATATCAAATAAACCGCGGTGTAAATAGTCATATTGGAAACCAATAGCGGTTTGTAGACGGCGCCTGAAAAGGATGGGATACATTTCTTCCTTCATCTTGTTCTGGACAGCTACGCTGACAAGGGACTGATTCATTGGTAATGCGAGATTGGGTGTACGTTGGAATACGGTGAGATGGCCCGCGACAGGCCCAACTTCTTGTATCACCTGTACACCGCTGGCGCCCGTCCCAATGACACCAACGCGTTTTCCAGTCATTTCAACACCTTCTTTGGGCCATAAGGAGGTGTGGTGCAT
>JAGGAQ010000136.1:0-39722 GCA_017657225.1 Termitomyces sp. T69sscA | reverse complement strand
CCTGTCTAATACAACTTTGGATTTCCCTCTGCTAGTTGTGTGATTGAGCCGCAACTCCCGGAGGTCGCCCTTACAGTAGCAAAGGTAAGTTTACATCATGTGTAATATTGATATTCATTGATCACTTGGTTTAATAGCACTTAAAGTGCCAAGCAGATTGTCTACCAGGTCTGGGGCCGAAAGTGGTGATTCCAGTAATTTTTGGAGCATCTTTGACATGTTTTGAGCTCTGATCTAGATCATTATAGAAAATAGAGAAGAGACCTCAGATACAAGAATTGTCTCAGCAGACTGTACTTTGAGTTTGACCTCAGATTGGTATGTTAGATTACTTTCATGTTATAGTGCTCTAAATGGGCAGTTTTCTAATCTTGACTCTGACTCTGAATCTGATGATACAATCTCTGATTTGGAAAATGAGGATCCTTTGTATGATCCTACTAATCTTGAGTTCTCTGATGAGTCACCAGCTGGTGTAATAAAAACTTTTCTCTTGTGTAAAAAGCAAACTGGATTCTGAACTTGAGAGCAATTAGAGGCCTTTATATTACCAGAATAGTACATTTTACTTTAGCTTGAGAAACATTTTACTTAGTTCTGATGGTCTTGAGCCAACAGGTCTGTACACACCCAAAGTTTTTGTTTGACTTCCATATCTCTTGGAAAAACTTACATGCCAAAAGCCTTTTTGGCCATCATGGACTTGACCATTACAATGGTATATTAATAAGATTTATATGAATTACTGACCAGTGTCATGACCTGCCACCAACCTCCAGTACCAAGCCCTGGCCTTGGGACTCCCACGTCTCCAAATCAGCTCTGCGATGCCTTGGAAGCATGCACCACTCAGACCACTACGTGCCCAGCCAACCTCAGCACCCATCATTGCCACTCCTAGTATCTCCTTGGCCATCACTGCCTGTCAACACCACATCAGCACTGGCCCCAGCAACTCCTGACATTTTCTTTAATCTATACTGAGACTTCTTCCAGCCTCCACCAAATTCTCATCATGCATCATGACTGATGCTTCACTCCTAATCTGACCTCCATATACCACACCTCCTCCTCCACTTGACTCCTCACCTCATCACCATTTCATGCTTCCTCCTCACTCATGCTTCTGTCAGGTTCCGCTGACCATGGAGGCTCAGTTTACTGGGCAGATCCTTATGTAGTGTGCACAATGTCCACAAATGCAGCAATACTGTTGAGAGCGCAGGGTGTAGAAGACCAGGGCTGGGCTGGGGATGCAAGCAGTAGTTAAGTAAGGAATCACCGGTCATGCCAGGGCAGGAATGTGAGTGTTGGGAATGAGGAAGGGGGTTGAAAAACAAGTACCAGGGTAGGCATGAGTCCTGAGTCCTGGGAGTGCAAGGGGAGAGGTGAAAGCAAGCACTGGTGTGTGAGTGAGTCCTGGGACTGGTGAATAGATAGCTGGGGTGAGCAAGGGGACTTAGCGAGTTCCAAGATCAAAGGCAGAAGATGTGGAGATCTAAGTGAGCTGAAAGGAGAAAGAATTGAAATAAGAAAGGCAGAAGGGAAAACGAGATGAGTCGAGATGAGGTAAGAGAGGAGAGAGGAGAGAGGAGGCTTAGAGGACTTGAGGCAAAGAAAGAGAGATGAAGCAGAGTTAGATTGGAAGTACAAATGAGTTGAGACAAGTGAAACAAGTCAAGAAGAGACGAGTACAATACGAAAAAGAGATAAGTTAAAAAATGGAAACAGACACACAAGACTAAAGAGACAGAGAACAAAACATGAAACTAGAGACAGAGGTACGGCAAATATCAAGACTAGAGTACCAGATGCTACTCTATGACTTATATATTGTACGGTATGTTGGCCCTGGGGTTCAGGTCTAGGTCCTGGTGACAAGTCACAGCACCAAGGCTCAAGATGAAGCTCAGGGATTGTGCAACATGGTGGTGGTGGTTGATGCATGTCATGCAGAAGGAAACTCCTCAAAGGAAGATCTTGCTTTATAAGCATGGAGGCATGGAATGGTGGCGAGGTGAGGAGGCAAGCGGGAGTGGGGCATGGTGTGCAGAAGTTGGACTGGCAGTGATGCATGGTTGTGATGCATGATGAGCATCTCAGTGGTAGCCAAGGAGGCATCGGCACAGGCCAGGAGGAGCGCTGGGGATTGCCAGCATCGACACTGATATGGTGGCTGTGGTTGGAGAAAGCGCTAGGGATAGCTGGGGCTGGCACTGATGTGGTGGTTGTGGGTGGTGATGGTCAAGGGATGCTGGAGGTGGCAGTGGCTGGTGACAGGGGGCTGCTGTCAGGTTCCGCTGACCACGGGGGCTCAGTCTACTGGGCAAACACCTTACATGATGATCACTGTGTACACAGACACAGAGCACTGGGAGGAGCGCGAGGCATAGGAGACCAAAGCGGGGTGGGGGCGGTGTGTGGAGGAGTGCCGGTAGCGCCGGTGAGTGAGACGAGTGCCGGGGAGGGTGAAGGATGAGTCCCGGGGGTTGGCACAAGTCCCGGGGGTTGGCGCGAGTCCTGGGGGTTGGCGTGAGTCCTGGGGGTTGGCGTGAGTCCCAGGGGTGCGGGAAGGTGAGACAAGCAAGTGCCGGTGAGCAAGCGAGTTCCAGAGATCAAGAGATAATCAGACGCGGGGACTTAGCGAGTTCTGGGGATGGAAACAGAACTGGGGAAGTTAAATAGCCAAAAGGGGAAAGGGTCAAGATAAGATAACAGGAGATGGAAATGATTAAGTTGAAAAGAGGAGCCAGGGATGGAGAACCAAGGGAACTTAGAGTGGAAAAGAGAAAGGAGAACAATGAGATTAGATTGAGAGTACGAGACGAGTGGAGACAAGACAGAGAGACGAAACAAGACGAGTATGACAAGAAAAGAAGCAAGTAAAAGTAACAAGACTGGGACGCGCAAAAAAACAAGACAGAGACAAGAACACAACAAACAAGATGGAGTTACGGTAATATCAAGACTAGAGTATCTACTTACTACTCTACGACTTATATACTACGCAGTACGTAGGGCCCGGGGCTCAGGCCCAGGTTCCAGCGGTGGGTCACGGCGCTGGGGCTTGGGGTGAGACCCAGAGGCTGCGTGGGGTAGGGCAAGGTTGAGACATGTTGCGCGGCGTGGAGGTCTCGCACTGGAAATGCAGAGACACGTGGTGGTGGTGTGGTGAGGAGGGAGCGGGAGCGGGGCATGGCGTGCGGAGGTTGGTGGCAGTGATGCACGATCATGATGCATGATGGGGGTCTTGGCACGGGCTAGGGGTGATGGGTGGTGCCGGCGCTGATGTGGTGTGATAGCCGAGACCCGGTGCTGATGTGGCGGTCACAGCGGTGATGGCTGGGGGGTGCCACGAGTGGCAGTAGCTGTGGTGGCGATGGGCGGTGATAGGCGGTGATGGCTGGGGATGCCGCAGGTGGCGGTGGCTGGTGGCGTTGACGGGCAGTGATGGCCGGTGATAGCTGGGGGAGTTGGCCAGGTAGCGGTCCGGGCCCAGGGCGGTTGTGGGGATGATTTTGGGAGGGTTGGAGTCCCAGGGCCGGGGCTGAGTCCTGGGGGTCAGTAGCAGGTCGTGACAGCTGCCAAGGTGGCTGGTCAGGTAGCAGTTCAGGCCCAGGACAGTTGTGGAGGTCAATTTGGGGAGGTTGGAGTCTTGGGGCTGGGGCTAAGTGCCAGAGGTCAGTGGCAGGTTGTGACAGCTTCTAAAGCAACACTCTTCCTTTAGGAGTTTTCCTTGCACTGCATGACCAATGTGGACATCCACTATGGCCTCAGATATAAGTCATAGCATAGCACTTGGTACTTGATATTACTGTACTTCCGTCCTTGTTTTCTTTTTTCTACTTGACTCAGACTCTTTTCAACAGGTTCTTCCCTGCTTCATCTTTTATCTCTGGCCCCAGTTTCCATTTCATTCCTCAACCATCTCTTGCCTCAACACTTTCCTTTTCGAGCTTGGCTAGATCTCTGTGCCCTTATCTCTGATCTCAGGACTTGCTATGCTAGTCTCTGCTACTCAACACAGTTCTTGGATCCTCTACTCTAGAACTCACTACCAGCCCTGGTGCTTATCCTTGCTTCTCCTATACACTTCTGGCACTTGCCTTCATACCTCTTACTTTAAGCATGACTGGTGCTTCTGCTCATAATCCTCTCACTTCTCTGACCCTGTCTCTCAGTCTCCTATGCCCCATGCTCATTGACAGTACTCACCATGCATGTGGTACATTGTGTTCACACAGTCAGAAATCATCCAGTAGTCTGAGCCCCCATGATCAGCATAACTTGACAACCAGTGCATGGCTTCTTTACTTGAGTCTATCCTCAAATGGGATCACAGTTTCAAACTTCCTAAATATATGATGAAACTTGAATGCACTTTCATTTTTCCAGCTTTGTTTACTATTCTAAATAAATATTAACAGATTTAATTTCAGACTTTTATTCCCTGCTGGGAGAGATATATATGATCGTCCTGATATGAACAATCATAAATTCTGCAAATACAAGTGTGTGATATTAGTTTTCTATTGTTTTCTAAATAACACTCAGCTATAGAAACATTTGACAAAAACCAAGAGTGATATTTGCCTGAATTTTTGTAGTAGTGAGTAGAGTGCTTGACATTGTAGTAGAAGATATACAGAATTTTCTGTTGGTGTATGTCTAAAAATTAAAATTGAATTGTGCATGAATTTCAAGACACTAGCTATTGATTATGTAAAACAGGCCTTCTAGGCTTGCATCAATCTTTGATTTTTCAAAAAAATCTAGATCTTGTCCCAGATATGACAACAGAGCTTTGTTTCTTGGACTTAGATACACAAATAAACAATGTTTGTAATATTGTAAAATGTATTATACAAATGTTATCCAAAGTCGATTTATATATTACAGCTCATATGGCGCTGAAATTGAGACCTCGGACTTGCCGTGTGCTGCAACGGCCCATCCTCGACGGTCGGCTACATGAGTCCGCTACATAAGATCAAAGCATCCAAAAAAACAAAGCACATTGTTCTGGTTTCGCATGGCAACTTTTAGGTGTGGTGATGGCCGAACATACCTGTAGAGAAATACAGAAGTCCTCAGTCACTCCAACAATATGTGGTCGACTAAATGTATTATTTTACCTGTAGAGAAATACAGAAGTCTACAGGAGATATTTTAGTCTGAGGTAAAAAAGATGTAAGTATAATTTGCTCACCCTCAGTCACTCCAACAATATGTGGTCGACTGAGGTTAGCAATGTATCGTACGAATATCTGGTAAAATAAATAAGGTTTGATGGTGGCTACCGATCGCCACCACATTCGGTGGTGACTGAGGGATTGCCGGATAAGGAAATGGGTAGGTAAATATGACATACTGATGGGCCGTGCAAGTCCTATCTCAACAATACTTATAGCATGGAGTGATTCAGAATGATTGCAGGGCGGTTCGATGGACCACCTAAGACGTAATGCATAATGGACGAAGATCGAAAGGCTTCAATGATTGCTTTATAACGAACCTCAAGAGGCCATAATTGACTCTGTTTATCTACGGTTTTGGTGTGTATCGATGAAGAAGGCTAGTCACAGGTCCCAAGGGGTTCGGCATTGAAAAAGATTCGCAGACATGTAGGGTATGGCTGCAGAAAACAAAAGTTGGGCTTCAAAGGATCCTGCGGTTGTTGACTTTCCCCGCACTAATTCCGTCGCTCCATATATAACGATATACTAGAACCAGCGAGTATGATATCCAGACTATGCCCAGTCAATGAGCATCCTCGAGACATGTTGCGCAGGTTGAGATCGTGATTCGTGATGCACTGTAACGTTTTGCCTAAAATGGGACACGTCGGAATTGCACTGGACGAACCAGTTGGACTACCTGTCCGATTCTGCTTGATGGATTCACTTCCACTCTCGCGACGAATGAGAGTCTCCTTCATTATGTAATTACGAGAAAACAGTTGAACTCTACACCTTCGAATTGAAGTTGGTAGTATGTGAATCCTTGTACTTTGTATATAACGTGGGCTTCGTGCAATTATCATCATTGTACATATCAAAGCATTTAGAAAGAGCGGGTGTGTGCTCGAGGACACAACCCACTCAAGGAAAAAGAAATCATCTAATCTACATCCATCTCAGAAGGACCCTCCTGAGGTGCCTTGCCATCCTCTTTCGGCGCCTCCTCTTTCGGCGTCTCAGTCTTGCTCTTCGGTGTCTCAGTACCGCTGGGAACGATGGGCTTGGGCTTAGGCTTCGTCAAGATGGGCGTGGCGAAGTAGATAACTTCATCCCTCTTCTTCCCAATCTCCGCGCTCGTCAACACAGGGTCCACATTCTTCGGACGCTCAGACTGCCTGACGATCTGGTCCTCAAGCCACTTCTGCACGGTGGCAACCTTCTCCACGACGCTCTGCTTGTCCTTCTCGTCAATATGCGCAAGCTTCTCGTCATCCGATGTCGCCTGCGACATGTAGTTGTTGAGCGTCTCGCGGAGCTGGGTGATGGCTTTGATGCGCTCCTCGGCTTCTTTATAGCGGAAGGTGATGGGGTCCCCGAGAACCTTGAGCGCGTCGAGACGGGAGACATAGGCGGATTTGGCGGCGTCTTCGCCTTCTTCGGTGTACAGCCAGTCTTCGGCCTCTTGGAGAGCAACGATGAGCTTCTCCTTCTCTTGTGCCTGGACATAGGGAGCGTAGCGATCGTCGAGCTTGCCGCGGGTGTCGTAGACGTACTCCTCAAGCGCGTTTTTGCGGTCCTAAAGATGAAAGACGTAAGAAATGTGAAAGACAGCATTCACATAATTGACGCTGCGTACCTCGGTGTCCATAACGAGCTTGTCAGCCGCATACATGGCGTTCTCCTGCTCCTTCAAAGACTCGACAACTGACTTGTCCAATGACGACGAGCCAGTGATAAAGGGAACATCCTTCTTCTTGACGATCCTCTTCTTCTTCGGCGGGGCAGGCGCAGTACCCTCAGGAGTATCAACATCCATAGCAACAGGCTCCTCCTTCTCCTCGACCTGCTCGACATATGCAGCTTCGAACGACAAGATACCGTGGAGGTTAAGACGGGTCTTAACTTTCACAGTGGTAGCGTCGCCAGAGGGATCGGCAGGCACTTGCTTAACATTGAATTTGGCGACCCAGGGGTTGATGCCAGTTGGGATAAGGGAAGGCTCAGCATACTCCGCCTGGAGCTCGAAAGCGTCCTTGCGGTAGAAGGTGAGGATCTTGGTGGAGGGGATCGGGTTGCCCTTGGGGTAAACAAGGAGCTCCTTGTCTTCCTCTTGCGAGTCAGGCTCGGGCGTCCAGTGGACCTTGATGGGGTATGGGGTGATATCGAGAACAGAGAATTCACGGACACGGAAGACGGGGGAGAGCTGCGCGCAGGCGAATGTGGCGCCGCGTGCGACGGCCTCGTCCTGGTTCAGTGTGGTGGAGAGGGCCTTGCCTGGGAAGACGGACGCGATGCGATTGCGTACGGCGGGGATACGGGTCGATCCACCAACGAGCTCGACGGCATCGAGCTCTTCGACAGCCAGACCGGAGTCTTCGAGGGCTCGTTTGAGAGGGGCGGGGATGCGATCGAGGACATCGGCAACGAGTTCCTCGAGCTGCTCGCGGGTGAGATGCGACGAAGCGTCGACGTCGGCCATGATGTTCTCGACGGACAGAGGCGCTTCATTGTTCGCTGAGAGGATCTTTTTGAGCTTCTCACATCCTGCAGCGAGACGGAAGATGGCTTTGGGGTTGGAGAGGACATCGATCTTGTATTTTGTCTTGAATTCTTCGGCGAAGTGTTGAACGAGAGCATAATCGATATCACGTCCACCGAGGTTGCGATCGTAGGCAGTTGATTTGACGGTCAGCTGGCCCTTGGAGAAGGCAACGATGGCGACGGAGAGGGAGGAGTGGCCGACATCAACAAAGGCAACATGGCGAGGGTTCTCAGGTTCGGGTAGATCGGATTTTGTGATACCGTATCCGAGAGCGGTGGCAGTAGTGTCGTTGATGAGACGAAGAGTGGTCAGGCCGGCAATGGTCGCTGCATCCAAAAGTGCCCGTCTCTGGATATCAGTGTACCACCCGGGAACTGCGATCACGACATCTTGCACACCAGTCTTGAGCTCATTGGAGGCGATGTCACGCAACTTTCCAAAGTACGCAGCAACCAGTTGGGTAGCAGAGAATCGTTGTCGTTCACCGACGTAGTTTACCTGTATTGCTCTTAGCCTCATCATGACCATCGCGAGCATACTAAAGAACATACCTCCACACCAACAGTTCCATTGACGTCAACCAACTGTGCATTGATGAACTTCTTCTCGATCTCCTGAACTTCAGGATCCGAGAATGTACGGCCAATGAGGCGCTTCAAAGATCCAATAGTGTTTTTAAAGTTGGAAGTTTCCTGTGTTTTTGCAGCCTCGCCAATGGTGCGCTGCTTGGGTCCAAAACCAACGAGTGATCTTGAAAGAACATTCAATATCTGGTGTGAGTGATGAGACAAGGTTGACGCACGGTGTTGTACGATTTGAGACCTCGTTGGCGATAATATCGATGCCACGGTGCCTCGCAACACCGATCTGAAAGAAACAGTGAGCGATTAATTAGATATCAGGAAGATCGCACATACCAAGCTGTGGAGTGAACCAAAATCAATACCAACAACCGCCATAGTGGTATAGACGCTAGTATGATATGGACTAGGGGAAGGAGTCTACAGATAGAGGAAGAAACGCGTACAAATCGTAAGGCCAAATTTTAAAAGATCGGGAAGTTTTGCTTGGCTGTGGTCTCGCCTATAAATAGTATCTTTGATTCTTCCATAAGCTTCCGGAGTTTTCTACAACATTCGCTTCTTGTCAAACGCTGCCTTTGGGGCTGTTCTAAGGGTTGGAAACCGTTTGGATAGAAATAGTTCACGCATGGGAAATCAAACAGTCATCTTGTCTGCATTCACACATCTTGTTGCCAGCATTGATTGCATGGGAAGCAGTGAGAAAAAGAAACTGTCCCGGAGAGACTTGAACTCTCGATCTTCCGATTGAGAGTATTAACAGTCGGACGCCGTAACCAACTAAGCCACGGGACAGATGCTTAAAAATTCTTACGACCTTTTATAACGGACACATCACTGCGTCCTGGTCTGAAAGTTCACCAATACCATCGACAAGTTACACCCTCGCCTCGAAAGAATGAACTCAACCACCTTACACCTCACTCGCATCCCAATCAAGTCCCAACGCTCCGTCCCGTCCACCCCGTACAGCGACCTCAATAGCTTCCGCAAGCTCTCTCAAAGCCAACATATCCTCACTCAACTCCGCACGAGCCTTGATATCCTTGATATCCGCCACAGACACGCCCAGCGCACGCTGCAGTGCATGTTCACGGTCGTTACCGCGTAACGAGTCAATCGATGTGAGTATAGTCTTGAGGTTTGGGTGGGCAACTAGGATCTTTCGGATCGCGGGCGAGGTGGCTACAAGTTTCGTCGCGTTTCTGTCAATTGTTGCTCGCGATGGTTAAAAGACGGAGTTCGTACCTATAGCCTCGTACTGGTGTAGCTGTAAGGTTTTTGGATCATCCCGTTTGAGGGGATCCGGGTACGCGGATTCCTCTGGGACGTACGGCCATTTCAAGGAGGTGAGAGAGCGTAGAGGAGCCGGCTCTTCAAGAGGCTCATCCTCCTGTGCAGCATCGCCAGGCAGAACTACATGATATGAGGAACATCTAAACCTTGTAAAACGGAAAGGCCTGACTATCATCTGTAATATGCAGCACTTGCGCCGCTCGCGTATCTTCAGCCGAGGAAGATTCTGAAGGTTTGGCAGAGCATGCCGTTTCTATCTCAATCATTAGAAGAGTCCGGTAGATAGTTTCAAGCTGTGCTCACCCTTATGTTTCTTATAACATGGTACAGAACAACTAATTTCAGTGACATGAGATTATGCCCAAGACACGCCCGAGCGCGACAAGACAAACTCACTAAAGAACGAAACATGCCGAACACGTGTATTTTGATTGATTCTCTGTGCAAACTTCACATTTTGCCGCCTTTGGGCGAGGTGCCATGCGATAGCAGCTCTCAGAAACGACTTCGGAGGGTTAGGACAAGAAAGTATGTTTATGTTACAAGTGATACAACAACAAACGCGAACACGTGCAAGGATTTGTTGCCAGATGCTCAGCTTTGGAGAGACGTTCAGGAGAAAAGATTGACAGGGTTGTATATCTCATATAGAAACATGTGTGAATCTTCACCCACAACTGAATTTTTGCCACACTACGTTATTGATTCCTATGACAGCAGCGGATGGTGAGAGGCAATAGGTCATCTAATTGAATTTGAGCTCATCCAACTTGAAATCATTGAGTCTCAATATAGAGTATTTTAACGGGATCTATGCACACAGTACATCTTCAACATCTCTGCAAGTAAAGATCTGATGTTCAAATATTTTATAGGGGTCTTCCAATCTTAATCATGATGGTTGGTCATTGCATGTGTTGAAAAGATCTTAGCCAAACAATCCCTTGCAAAAGCTGGTTCTAACGGTAATAACACCATGTCACATGGAACAAAGAAATCCTGGTAAAAAGAATGGACTCTTGACCTACAATCTAGCTGTACAGACTGCCTGAAATGATCTTGTGGTTAGGATTGGTTAAGGTTCTTGTTCAATGATAAGAGTCTGTCAGTTGAGATTAGGTTAGGGTTGATTTGGTTGAACTTCACTTATCCCAACACATGTGACCTAGCTTTTCCCAGAGGTCAATTGCAAATGATATTGAATAGGACTGGCCGCATTCAGATTATCTGTTATAGTCACCATCAGCAATTGCATGGTCAAACTTGATTTTAGATTTCATTGTACATAATGGACTGGAAGACAATTTATTAAACAACAATATATATATATATATACAGACTTACAACAGCATAAACTTCAGTGGTGAGGACCAATCAAATTTCAAGGTGCACTCTGTACTTTATCACTAGTAATGTCCTTGCCTATTCATGTTTTTCCAAGTTTCTCTTACATATCAATAGTCTATCTTGCCATCTGTGATTTATAGATTTATATAAGAAGTCTGCATTTTTTCACTATTGTTGTATACATGTTGATGTTATAAATGTGGCAATCACATTTATAAATAAGAATCCAGAGTTTGGGCCAGATACATACCAGGAAGAGTTGAATGAGGATGTAGTAAAACTACTTCTTTCTCTGGAGCATGAGGGTGCCTGTCAGGCTGATAATGCTCCAAGCCTTCAACAAGTTCATTATCCTTTTCATGCTGTGCAACATCAAGCAAAGTTTTTCCTTCAACATCCTGGGCTGTTCTATCCCATCCACAATCAAGTAGACACTTGACGTACACATGTGAATCAGCTCCAAATCTTGACATTAGATTATAGAGTGAATTATGAGATGCTGATTTGGCACCATGATCCAGAAGGTATTTCACAACATTAAAGTTTGAACCAAAAATGGCACAATTGAGTGCTGTACATTGTGAGATTCTAAAACATTCTCCCTGAGCAGTGAGAAGAGCTGGCTGTTGTTCAACAAGAGCAATGACTCCATTTATATTGCCATAATAAGCTGCATCACACAAAGCAGTGCCATCAAGTTCCAATCCTTGATCTAATAAATCATGAAGATCTTTTGCATCTCCATATTGTGCCCAAATTTTGCAAGCAGATACAAGTTGGTTGGGACCACCCCAATCCAATAAACACTGAGATAGAGCATGATAGCCTTTTTTAAGTGCATTTTGATAAGCATCTGATAGTTGGGACTCAAAAGGATCCCAGTCATTCAGATTAGTCTTCTGTATATCAAACAGAGATTGTATATTAGAGGTCTTGATGAAAGTTGAAATCAATCGGCCATGTATACTCTTTCTAATCTCATCTACTGTAGAAGATGTTGAACAAATTTTAGGCAATTTCCACAAGGAATAGCTAATCATTTCAACAAGAAATTCATGAGAAGAAATGGAACATTTTATATATTGATAATCTTCTAACAACTCCTTAACTAGACCACAAGTACCCTCAATGACAACTTCTTGGACTGAGTCATTAGATGACTGTTTGTATATCCAATTCAAGGAGTCAAGAACAAGACTCTTGTGATGGGATATGTCTACTTCAAGGTCCTCTGTTTCTCTTAAAGACAACCTCAACTTCTGTCCCAGTCTATACCATGGCCATAAAACACAATGGGAATTCTGAATAAGCCAATCAAATTCTGTCCAGCATCTATCTATCAGGCTATAAGGAACAAATAACAGAAGTTGAACTAGAGAAGACATGGAGGGAATACGATATGGACAAGCAATGTCAAAAATTGGAATTATGGATGATCCAAAGTAAAAGAGAAATGTGGAAGCAGTAATCCCAACAACAATTCCATAGATTGGACGAGACAATTGTGAAACATAAAGAGCAAGCCCAACAAGAAAAACTGCAACTGAGCAATGTAAAATCAGTGGAAGACTTTCAATGATGTCATTAAGTTTCCATTTCGTGAGTCCCTGAAAACGGAATTGACGGGTTAAAGCACGAGTTTCGGCATTACTAGGAACAACAGCAATATATGCCTATTCATCTGTGTCAAGTGACTGTGAGACAAGGTGAAGGGATTGTACAAACTTGGATCCATTGTTTAGCCAGAACAGACAGGAGAGCAGTTGACAATGAGAGAGCAAGACTAGTGAAGAAGAGTCCATTGACCCACACATCAATGGAAGTGTGTGTCTGGCTTTGAGGACTGAGAGATGCTGCAGGCACAGCATTTATACTTGTTCTATTCCCAGCAGCTCTAAGTAATTGATTGGTCTCAATGAGGAGAGAAACTGTGATCTGCGCATTATCTGGCTGGAGCACTTGTGATGTCTGAGCAACAAATGTAGTGACCACTGCTGAAAAGAGGGCAGCCTGTCTGTAGTTGAGAAGACAGCTTATAGATATGTGCGCAACAACTCACAAACACGAGGAGACTATCAATGATGTTTAGAAAGCCTCGAATCATATCTGCGTCATGATTTTCTGCTTCGTCGAGGTAGACATTCCAAACGCGCGCATTATCATTTGCTTCTTCTCCCGGTTTTTCAGCTTTATAGATCTTCGTGTAATCGTAATTACGACCACCTGGGTACTAGAGTGTGAATAGATATCATTTCGCAACAAAACAACCATACCCGGGTGAGAGGCACCGAAGGTTGTATGGGGTGCATGCAAGACGTTTAGCATTCTAGGGGGTAAGAAAGGATGGTCTTCACAGCAATGCACAGCTCGAGTACTAAATATCATCACAAGTGCAGTTAGATGCATCAGCAGCTGATGTGTCAAAGTATCTTGAGAATATACCACCACCGGGGACGGTCACCGGTTTACCCACTGCCAGCGAGTTCGGAACTGATGTAACGCACTCGCTCGCCTATGTAGGCACGTTATTTTATCTTCTCTCCACACCACTCAATCTCGGACAAGCCGCCGGCATTTTTCATTACGTCATACCTCGTTCTCTCCGCCGCCACGTGATCAATGTCCATCCAATAGGTTCATCGCCGTATCAACCAAGGTAGGCGCATACACAGACTGGACTGCTCCTCTAGCCGCACCTGGCATATGCATCATTTTCCTACCCCAGTAGCAAGGCATGTAGATCTAGCACACAGCGCTGCATTCCCATATCTTCCTCGCAATTCCTTGATAGCTATGGCTGTACGCATAAACGTAGCAATAACATCTGCCGCCGAAGCAGAACAACATCCTCTGCACGGCACTCGTCCGCTCCAGGTCTTAAAGCCACAAACCTTCGAATACCCGTTTTCCAATGAAAACTTCGGCTCTCCTCGCAAGCTCCACATCAACCGCCACTGTCCAATCCGCCTCTCCCCCAATCGGTACCTGTCCTGAATGCGTCACCCTTCTCATCGGGCCGCCGACTCGCTGCGTCCTCCTCGCACGCGCCGATTAGTGAGCGCCGCGTCCAAACTGTAGTGGTGCGCATATACACGGGGATTAGCCCATGCGCCATCGTGCGGGATGCCAAGCGTGCGGAAGTGGGGCTTGTCGATGACGATGGAGGCTGATTTGGATGAAGTGATCCAGTGGGAGGTAGCAGTGGGTCATTGTGGAGGTGTGGTTTGTCGTGTCGAGGGAAGGTGGGAAGATGGAGGGTTTGAGAGCGTAGCCTAGGTCGGAAGCCTGTTTCACGCTCCGTGAGGATCTGGCAGTGCCCTTTGAAGTCCCCTAAACGGTAAGGCTGGTAAATAAGGTGCAGGGAAATTTAACGGAATACGTGATTCGCCGGAAGTGGAGGGTTATGTAGGGCTCTCCTTCCTCGTCGACGGAATTGCTTGAGCGGAGGTTCAGGTGTTTTTGCGTGCGCTGTGCTATGGTGCGGATCGCATCTGACCATTCGAAGTCATACTTTAGGTATTTCTTGAACTCTGGCCAGATTTCATGAAGAGTGGGAAAAGCGAGGTGACTGTCCTGAAGTCAGTTAAAGATCTATCAAGGGAAGACTCCACATTAGACGAGATGATTGACTTTGATTGATTGTGACTTGCTTCGTCTCCTCTGGAGAGCAGTCCTCGTCAAAAACGGAGGCACTAATGCTATTGCGTGCGACGCCTAGCATGAAAGCGGACGGAGGAACAATGGCCTCAGGACCACGCGGGCGCCAGATAGTAGGCTGGTAAGCATAACCGCGCGATGTTTGTAGAGCAAGATGATGAAATAGCAGCACTTCTTGAGCCTAGTAAAGTCAATGATATAAATAACAGGTACGAGATTCATGACGCACTTGATTGTTAAAGCCAGCGCCCCTATCATCGTTTAACCTGGCGTATTTATTTTCCTGTGAGTCGTGTATCAATCTCAAAGATTCGGCTTCCTCATGCTTGGCCAGTTTGTTGTAATAAGGCGTAAGACGGTCGAGATTAAGAATAAAAATAAGATAGAAGCAGACTTGGGGGCAAAGTCATGTGTACTGGGATGTGGGGAGTCGTTAAGTGTGATTTTTGAAGAGGTCGCAATACTTCTGCACTTGATCCTTTTCAATACCAATACAATTATAACTATTTACCTTGGATCTGAAATTTGGTGTGAATTGAACTTGATGTTGTGTTGCAATTGCTTGATCATTGGGGAAGATTTTGCAATTCTTGGGGACTGTTCTTAGATTTGATCTCTAGCCTGCATTTAGCTCAAGCCATAGAGAAAGTCCTGGGTAAACTTTCAGGTCTCTTGTGCTCTTGTGAGTAGTATATGTAGAATGATACAGTTAATCAGTCCTCAGTCACACCGAAATGTATGTAGTACAACTGAGGGTGGCTGATTTGGATATTGTTAGATGAGAAAAAAAAGACTGGCAAATAGAAGTCGTCAGACTGAACCAAGGCAAGGTAAAACACAGAAAGGTATCTGTATAAAGAAATATGATGAATTGTCAATGATTGAACAAGTCCAATCTCAACTTGTTTGAGATCTTTTAAACCCATGTGAGCGATCAGATAATCATGCATGGCATGTGGTAGAGGTTTTGTGCAGATATCATCAAGATTAATTCAGAGCTGCCAAGAGAAGGAGAAAGAGAATGGGAAGAAGAAGTGAGAATGTAAGATAGTATAAGGGAGAGAGAAATGAACAATAGAATTCTGAGATTTAATGCGAGTTGGTCACACACTTTGCAGGAAGGAATCTAATTTCTTGAGTCCTAGGAAGTTCTTGAGCTTTGGAAGCCCACTTCCAAGGAGGAGGGGCTGAAAATTCAAGCCGCTGCAGTGTAGTTCTAAAGAGCCAGAGGTTCAAGGGGACGAGATGGTTGGAGGCCAAGTGGAGGAAGGAGGATAAGTAAAGAATCCAAGTGGGGTCATTTTCAATGTACAACTTGTATGAGTAGTTGCGCCACCTGCCTAGCAACTGGATTTAGTGATCCAGATAGCCTTCTGCAGCTGCAGCTGATGCTGCACCACAGCTGAAGCTGTGCCTGGTGCAGAGGCAGGGGCTGAACCCTGCAAGAGACAGGGCCTCTTGGATTGCACCAACAAAGTATGAATATGATAGGGCCTTGCCATCCAGCTGTTCAAATAAAGGGGCTGCACCATCATGGAGGAGCTTGGTGAATAAGGCTTTGAGCACCACAATTGAGCATGTGGAGTGCCTAGGGGTGGCTGCAATGGTGATTGTAACCTCTTTCTGGAAGGGGTCTGTCTTGGAGGTTGGAAGGGTGAGTTGGACATGGGTGGTGGAGTTGAAGTCAGGAACTAGACTGACTGACAGGAGGGGTTGAGGCTTGGTGAGTACTTCCCGCTTTTGCCCACAGTAATAGCTGTATGGCCAGAGACTAGGCCAGGTTGGAGTTGACTGAGGAGGGTGGTGAGGATAGAAAGGGTGACCGGTTGCACAAATCAGTAATCCTTCTCACTGTAATAATGCTTGATATCTCAGATGAGATGTTGGATGAGGGGAAATTCAGTAGCAGTTGAGGGAAGTTTTGTGTCAATGTAAAGGGAATGTACTGAGGATAGGTAGGCCTTAATAGTTTTGGGCTGAATGCAGCTGCCAAAGCTTGCAATCCATGAGAGGATGGTTCATTTGGAGGCTGGTAGGATGGATTCTTTGAGAGTTGTTGAGCTGCACATGTAAGATGAACTGACACTGAGTGGTGGAGTATGTACAATGGATGCTGGCTGTGAGGCTGTGCCAAAGGAAAAACATTTTGCTGGTACCACCAAGCCAGAGGTGCTTCAAGCTGGGCTTCTGTTTAAGCCAGGGGTGTTGAAGAACAACTTACATGACCAAATGTCATACCTCTGGTGACACAGAGATTTTTCTGTTTATGAATACCTCATGATTATTTTTCCCTCTCTTGGCCTGGTGGAACCTTGATCAGTATTTGCTAGTCTTTGGGGACAAATTTAAATATTTTTCTCTCTTGATTTAGGTGTATATGGACAGCCACCCTCAGTCAACTACTTCTTACAGTGTGACTGAAGGTGAGCCAAATTACCTACTTATACCTTACTCTTATTGATGGCATTTTGGAGATTGAATTATCATTATTGTCTACAGATAATATAATCAGTTAATTACTTCTTACAGTGTGACTGAGGACTCAATTATCATTATTGTTTACAAAGGGGCAATCAAAGACATCTCCATGGAAGATGTCAATGGACTTCCATTTTTGGTCTACACTGACTCCTTGAGGCACTTCCCTACACTCCAGCTAACCTCCTGCACCACTCCCTGGCACCCCCAGGGCTCGCTCTAGACTCCCAAGGCTCAGTCTAGACCTCTGAAGATTTCTGGAGATCTCTGGAGCTCATTTCCTTTTCAAGAAACTTTCAGAACTTTTCCACACTTCCCTTTCAAGCATTGTTCAAGGACAAGGTTAGCTCTGGTCACCTATACAGTTTTTCTCATGCCTCCACTGCCTGCTGATGCATTGCACCAAGCAGCAAGGATCTTTAGACTTGTTCTCTTTGGATTTCCCTCTGCTAGGTGATTAGTTACCATTGTATCATTGTGTATCATTCCTAATATAACTTTGGATTCCCCTCTGCTAGTTGTGCAATTGAGCTGCAACTCCTAGAGGTTGCCCTTACAGAAGAGAAACAAGAAGCAGCATTAGCAACAGAATTCTTGGGGGAAGAAAGCCATTCAGAAGGAAAGAAAAAGTCAAGACAGCATGCTAGGGCAATCAGATGCCTTATAAACTTCATTGTGGCTATGAACTAAATTGATATGTGTCAGGTTCCGCTGACCACAGGGGCTCAGTCTACTGGGCGAACACCTTATGTGATGATCACCGTGTACACAGATGCAGAGCACTAGGAGGGGCGTGAGGCATAGGAGACTGAAGTGGGGCGGGGGCGGTATGTGGGGGAGTGCCGGTAGTGCTGGCAAGGGGGGCAAGTGCTGGGGAGGGTGGAGGACGGGTGCCGGGGGTTGGCACGAGTCCCGGGAATGCAAGAGGATGGGATGAGCGAGCGCCGGTAAGCGAGCGAGTTCCAGGGATCAAGAGATAGCAGGCGCGGGGACTTAGCGAGTCCCGGGGATGGAAACAGAACCGGGGAAGTTAGACAGCCAAAAGGGGAAAGAGTCGAGATAAGATAATGGGAGATGGAAATGATTAAGTTGAAGAGAGGAGCTGGGAACAGAGAACCAAGAGAACTTAAGATAGAAGGGGAGAGGAGAACAATTAGAATAGATTGAGAGTACGAGGCAAGTAGAGACAAGATAAAGAGATGAAACGAGATGAGTGCGATGAGAAAAGAAGCAAGTAGAAATAAAGAGACCAGGGCGTGCGAGAAAACGAAACAGAGACGAGGACAAGGCAAAACAATATGAGGCTACGGTAATATCAAGACTAGAGTACCTACTTACTACTCTATGACTTATATACTATGCAGTACATAGGGCCCAGGGCTCAGGCCCAGGTTCCAGCGGCGGGTCGTGGCGCTGGGGCTTGGGGTGAGACCCGGGGGCTGCGCAGGGCAGGGTGAGGTTGAGACATGTCATGCGGCGTGGAGGTCTCGCACTGGAGATGCAGAGACACACGGTAGTGGGGCAGTGAGGGGGAGGGGGAGCGGGGCGTGGTGTGCAGGGTCAGATCAGTGGTGATGCGTGATCATGATGTGTGATGGGGGTCTCGGCGTGGGCCGGGGGTGATGGGTAGTGCCAGTGCTGATGTGGCAGTCACAGCGGTGATGGCCGGGGGGTGCCACGAGTAGCGGTGGCTGTGGCAGTGATGGGCAGTGATGGGCAGTGATGGCTGAGGATGCCGCAAGTGGCGGTGGCTGGTGGTGTTGATGGGCGGTGATGGGCGGTGATGGCCGGGGGAGTTGGCCGGGTAGCGGTCCGGGCCTGGGGCGGTCGTGGGGGTGGTTTTGAGAGGGTTGGGATCCCGGGGGTTGGTAGCGGGTTGTGACAATATGCACTGAATTGCATTCCAACATGAAAGATAATGTGACATCATGAGAAGGTGAGTCCCTAGCATAAAATGGTGTGTACAATGGTAAGCATTTTCTTGACTTAAATGTGCTCCTTTTGCAGCTGACAAGAGCGGCAGGCCACAAACCACTAAGTTCTCCAGTGGCCTCCAAGGCCTTTTGCACTGCTGGCATTGGTGAACATGTCAATTGTGTGGCAGGTTGTTGAAAGGAAGCAAGTGCTGCTTCAGGCCAGTGCTATAGCTACCCACCACTGAATATCTCGTCGAGCTGGCCCTGGGATGTGCCATGTAGCAAAGGGTTGGTGGAGAAAGTTGCAGCAAAGTTGTACAAGCTGCATATGAATGCTCAAGCTGTGAAGATGACTTGAAAGGTAGATTGAAAGAGACTGATGAGCTTGTCTTGCTCACAATAGGTGCAGTGGTGGCATGATGCTCATGCTAATGTGAACCCTTGCAAGTAATCCAGCTTGTTCTAAGGTAGGTGTGCTTCTATAGCTACTGAGTCAAGCTCTAGCCCAAAGAATTTGATTAATGTGGTGGAACCAATTATCTCCAATGGCTGAAAGGTGAGTCCCAGCTGATTGCCAACTTTGAGGGCCCATGCCATTGACCTTTTGATGAGAGACAGGGAGTGAGGCAAGGGAAGATGGTTAGGAAGTTGTCAAGGTAGTGGCACATGTGGGTGGGAAGATTCTGCTGCAAATTCAGTGTAGAGCTTCTGTGAACAGGTTGAAGATGTAGTGTGTAGAGCATGCACCAAAGGCAAGAACTATGTCATAGTAAAGGTTCCTCAGCCACTTGAAGCCTCTTAGAGGCCAGTTGTCAGAGCAAACAGAAATGTGGCAGAAGGCATTCTCTAAGTCCAACTTAATCATGAGAGAACCAGGCCCTGAGCTAATAAGGTCTTGTAAGGCACATTCCACTATGTTGTAGACAATGCTGGCCTTCACATTGGGTATTCCATCATTCATGGATTGCTCCTCCAACCAGGACAAGTGATGGATGTGGCATAGCTTCAATGAGCACTTGCAGGTGACTGCTCCAATGAGTGACATGCAAAAATTACTTAATGGTGGCAAAGCAAAAGGTCCACATGTGCACCTGTTGGCAACCTGCATGGCTATGTTGTCAGAGAGGGTCTTCATGACCAAAGCATCAGAGAAAGCATTTTTAAAATTGGTAACATGTAAATTCAAGGTTTGACCACCTGTGAAGCTGAGATTGGCACCAAAATGAATAATATAAGTTATAGTAGATACAAAAGACTGTCTAGGGTACTTGCATAAATAGTGAATCTATGCTGCTGCATTCAACATTTTAATGTGGGGCAGATAGAAAGAGGGAGAAGAGGGGGAGCATTGGCCTAAGAGTCTATGTTGGAACAGGGTAGAGGGACAGAAAGAGAGGCATCAAGAGGGTCAAGAGGCAGAAAATTCAGGATTAAGGTCAAACACTCAAAGACAGGCCTGGACAAGTTGAGGGAGCAGGAAGAGATAGATTTGCCTTACTTACCACCAAATCTTTATGTTGTGCCTTGGAGTGGTTGGCCTTCTCACATGTCTAGCATGTGTGAGAGCAGCCCCATGGGCAAGGAGTGATGGTGCACCTCACCTTGTTATACTTGTGACAAGGCATGCTGAGGTTAACTGGTGATTGGGCAATTGAGGTGCTTTTGGACTGCTTTGTGGGAGTGAATTTGTAGTGGGCATACACATACTTCAATAAGAGATTGCTGTCTCTGCAGCCTCACTGTGAAAAGTCCTTGGCTGCCATGCCAGCTCTTCATTGGTTGAAGAGCACTGAGTGATGCACAAAGACCACATGCTATTTGTACTCAGCCACCAGCTCCAAGAGCTGCTCCATGTAGGCCCAGAAGGTTTTGGTGGCCATTGCATTGTTGATGTGGAAGGCAAGGATGCAAAAGTAGGATTGAAGGAAAATAAGGACTGAGAAGGGCATTTTGTATTTGCAAGCTGCTCAGTGACTGACCTCAAACTGGTTAGTGGTACTATTGAATGTGTAAGCCATTTTGCAATTGCCGTTGGTAGAGTCCAGCTTATGGAAGTCCATAGCCTTGAAGTCATGAGTGATAATCACAGCTAAGACTGTTGCATCAGTGTCAGAGAAACAGGATTGAAGAAAAGGGGAATAATGAATGATGCACCATTGAATTCTATTGCTGCAACAGGAGGGATGAAGGACTTGGTTGCAGTGCTGAGTTTGAAGGAGCAGCTGTTAAGGTGATGGATGCTGTGCTGAGCTGAGAGCCAACCCTTTCCAGAAGCTGGGTCATAAGATTTATGAGCTGGGCATGGGAGTTGCAGATTTCTTCCACCGCCCTGGCAGAGAGAGTGGCAAGCTCAAGTGTGATGGGTGGGGGTGTTATGATATGAGAGGGAGTATTTGTGTACTCATAGTTAGGATTCTTTCCCATCCCACTTTCTGCAATTGCATATAAGGGTCCATTCAAGATTTGTTGTAATCTAGCTTTGTGTAAGGAACAAAATGCCTGTGAGAGAGGGGAGAACTGGATATCAGCAAGTGAGGAGACTTCAATGGCATTATAGGTAGAAGGATCACATTTTATTCTATTGATGTTGAGTGACTGTGACAATACACACCTACTAAAGACTTACTAAGAAACAATGAAACAACCCAACTTGTAGAAGCCAGCCATGGATGAAGAACTGGAAGTTATGGAGGACCAAGGAGTGTTTGAGCTAGTCAATGAAAATAATGTGTTAAAGGGGAAGAACATTGTTGGGTGTCAATGGGTGAACACAAATAAATATAATGCTGAGAGGGAGGTTGTCAGGGGACTTCCATTTAACTTCTATTTTTAGCACTTCACTACACCCCAGCCCACCTCCTATGCCACTCTCTGGGATCTCTGGGGCTTAATCTAGACCCCCAAGGATTGCTTTAGACCCCCAGAGATTGCCAGAGGTTGTTTTCTTCTTAGGAAACTCCCAGAACTTCATGCACTCCCTGTTCAAGCATTATCCAAGATTAAGGTTAGCTCCGATCACCTGTACAGTTGTTCTCATGCCTTCACTGCCTGCTGATGTGCTGCACTGAGCAGCGGAAATCCTTAGACTTGTTTTCTTCAAATTTCCCTCTTGCAAAGTGATTAGTTACCATTGTATTGTTAATTATTATGCCTAATATAACTTCAGATTTCTCTCTACTAGTTGTGTGATCGAGCTGCAACTCTTGGAGGTTGCCCTTACAGAGGTCATCAGACAAAAAGCATGGCTTGTTTCATAAAAGGGACTCACAGGTAGCAGGGGAGGATTTCAATGAGACATACATATGTTGCCATAGTACTTCTGGAATCTTTATGAATGTCAGCAGCAATTACAGCACAGGAGGCATTCAAAGTCTGGCAGGTCAATTTCATTTTGGCCTACCTCAATAGTATACCGGAACACAAAGTCTACATGCATCTTCTTCCAGGGTTTCCAGAGGGGGGGGAAATGTAAGGAGACTGATCTTTGGACTATGTCTGACACTATTCCAAACTTAGTCCAATGATGTGTCCACTCTTAGCACTTCTGAATGACTGCTCAGCCTGCCCTATCCTCTTTTGTCTGCTAGGAGTCAGCCTTGATGGGTCATATGCATGGACCTTACTCAGCATCAATTATTGTTAGTCATACTCCATTACATATTGGAGCTTATTAGCAATAGCATAGCCATCTGTAGCATATAAAGGCAGCCTGTAGGATAGAATATCCTCACTGAACAATAGCAGTATTCTCCTGGTCTATCCATTGAATTGACCCATAAACTTTTCTGGTGTGCCACTGCCTTAAGCATAAGGCTCACAGATGCAGCACTGAAGTTTATCAATGCAATAGTTCAGAGTAATCAGTTGTTCTGATTATGATGTTTGATTAACAAATGCATGTTTATAGTAATTATGGTGTAAAGATCAATGTCAAATGCTTATCTTGTTTTTGCCCATTCAAATGTACTGTTGACAGCTGCTCTTGCCAAATTTGCCTATTTCAAGCTGCTATTTTGCTATTTTAGTGAGAGAGAAGGCTTCAAATGACTGACACCTTAGTGATCAGCAACATCTGCACAAAGATAGTGACCTATAACAGGATTTTGGCTTATCTTAGGCTTGTGGTCTATAACGGCATCAAGATTGGAGCCCAGCACCCAGATTGCACAATGGCTAGGCTGAGTGCCATAGAGATGTTCAAAGATCTTTACTCCCCTTCCTTTCCCTCTCTTCTTCCTTTCCTTTTTGGGATTTTATTTAACTATTTTTCATTATGCCACTGACATTATTACCAAGCTGTATTTTAGACCAATAGAGCAACATAGTCACTGGAATATATAAAATCTAAGACCTACATATTGACATTAATGACAATACATTCCTGAAAACAATTCATGAACAAGATTTCACTGACACAACTGTGATGACCACAACTTCTGCAATAGAAGTGATCTACCAACTGGGCTAAAAGGCCACAATGTCAAGCCTGGCTTGACATGTTGCAGGCACTATTTAAGCAGTATCCAGTGTCATGATGCCGTGATCATGACAACAACTATACATGGGTTTGTAGTCTTTTACTTTTAAGCAAGAAAAATGTCTAGTTTAATTTACCACAGGATACTTAAATTTACATCAAACCATATTGTGTTAATAATATATGGTCATTTCACAGTCAGAGATACATTGATCAAAGAATCAATTTGAATGATAAGATAAGCTTGAAAAATAGTTTAAAAACATTTTGAAATGTGTTTGATAATGCTCAAGTCAGATAAGTATCATTGTGGCATTGCTGTTATATGGCCTGGTAAGGGTCAAATTAATATGGTACCACTAAGATTGCCTGAGATTCATCAAATAGAAGTAGCTTTAATTGATTTGCAAAATCCACAATACCTCTGAATAATGTGTGGTAACTAGTCTGAAATATGTATTGTAATAATGATTAATTGTGACTTTCAGATAAAAATGCTATCTATGGCTTCAACATCATTTCTTTTTCTAGTAATGTGAAAAGAAAATGGGGTCCCAGGCTATATTTAGCCAAATATTACAAGCACTTTTTTGCTGATGCTACAGTAGTTATTTAGAGAAATTTGAGTGCTTATCAGTTTTTACCTTCATGTTACTGAACTGTATCCATGCTTATGTCAATGTGATTGTCATCAATCGCATGGCTAACCAGACTCTGAAGTACTTAACAGTTCATAGTTCATGACATAATATATACAAACTGGAAGATGATTTACTATGCAATGAAATATACTCACAATAGCATAGCCTCCAGTGCTAAGCACAGATCAAATACCAAGGGACACTCTATACATGATCAGTAGCAATGTTCCTGCCTGTTCATTGATTCTTCTAAGTATTTCCTATCAAGCTTCTCCTGCAACTGTTGTCTATGAAGGATGCTGCCAGAGCCCCGTCACTAGATGAGCCAGCACTGGAGTTGACCCCAGAGGAGAGTGGTACATGCACCCCCCTCCTAGGCCCAGAGGATTTTTGGTCAAGTGATGGATGAGATGTACGCTTTTGTTGCCAAATACTAACAGGTTCACATGTCTGTTGTTAGAAAATGCAAATACACACCCCAATATCAATCATTCTAAGACAGGAGAACCTCAAAGTTCCCTCTCAGACATACAAATGCCACCTCTGGATCTCAATCCATGCTCCTCCACATCTGTTAAGCCCCGTCAGCGTGGTCCCCCTGCCTGGAAACACCAGTTGCCCCAGCAGTATGTAGTGGCCTCAGCTCCCTCAGTCAACTCACTGTGCTTCAACGTTGAGATTGAGACCATGAATGTGCAACAAATTTGTGGGATCACTGCTCTTCTGGATAGCGAAGTGATGGGGCTGTTCCTGAACATGGAGTTCATGAAGTGCCATGGCCTAACCATGCAGCCACTCTCCAAGCCCATTCCAGTGTTCAACATCGACAGAACACCCAATGAAGGTGGTGCCATCAGCTCCATTGTAGATCTAGTCCTCTGGTATGAGATCTGGGCCAGCCAGACTATATCTCAGCAGTTAGCCCAGGCATTTGCTACTGTCAGGTTTCACTGACCATGGGGGCTCAGTCCACTGGGCAAATTCTTATGTGGCATACACAATGTGCACAAACACAATGGTACTGTTGAGAGTGTGAGGCATGTGAAATCAGAATGGGGCCAGAGATGCAAGCGGCAGTTGAGCAAGTGATCATTGGTCACACCAGGGTGAGAATGCAAGTGCCAGGGATGAGGAAGGAGGTTGGAGAACAAGTGCTGGGGTGAGCATGAGTCCCAGGGATGCAAGGGTAGCAGAGAAGATGAGTGCCAGTGTGCAAGCAAGTCTCAGGGCTGGTGAACAGATAGCTGGTGAGCAAGAGAACTTAGCAAGTCCCAGGATCAAAGGTGAGGGGCATGGAGATCTAAGCAAGCCAAAAGGGGAAGGTATTGATACAAGAGATAGAAGGGGAAATAGAATGAGTTGAGACTAAGATGAAAGAAGAGAGACTTAGAGACTTGAGGCAGAGAGAGAGAGAGGGAAAGCAGAGTTAGATTGAGGATACAAGACGAGTAGAGATGAGATAGGTGAGATGAGTAGAAATAAGATAGGCAAGACAAGACAAGATAAGTACAAAATGAAATGGAATAAGTCAAAAAATGGAAACTGGAATATGCAAGACTAGGAAACCGAGAATAAAACACAAAAATGGAGACAAAGTACAGTAATATTAAGACTAGAGTACTGGGTGCTACTCTACAACTTATATACAAGAGGGTATGTAGGCCCCACAGCACAGGTCCAGGCCCTGGTGACAAGTTGTAGTGCTGAGGCTTGAAATAAAGCCTAGGGATTGTGCAAGGCGGTGTTAGTGGTCAGTGCATATTGTGCAGCACAAAGGAAGCTCTTCAAAGGAAGGTCTTGCTTTGGGAGCACATAGGCATGGAATGACAGTAAGGCAAGGAAGCAAGCAGGAGTGGAGTGAGGCATGTGGAGGTCAGACCGGTGGTGATGCGTGGTCATGATGCATGATGAGCATCCTGAGTAGCAGCCAGGGAAGGCTTTGGTACAGGCCAGGGAAAGCACTGAGGGTTGCTGGCATCAGCACTGATGTGGCAGCTGTGGCAGAGGAAGCACAAAGGATAGCCAGGGCCAGTGCTGATGTGGCAGCTGCAGGCAGTGATGGCTGAAGGGTGCCAGGGGTGGCGGTGGCTGGTGGCAGTGACAGGTAGTGATGGCCAGGGCTGCTGAGGTGGCTAGTCAGGTAGCGGTCCAGGCCCAGGACATTGTAGAGGCTGGTTTGGGAAGGTTGGAGTCCCAGAGCCAGAGCTGAGTACCAGCGGTCAGTAGTGGGTTTTGACAGCTACCAACTCTCCACCCCAGGCATTTGAGGATGTGGAGCCCCAGTATCTCCACAGCTTCAAGGATGTGTTCTCTAAGGCCTCCTTTAACTCACTCCTAGAATGCAAGCAATGGGACCATGTCATTGAACTGATGCCAGACTCCAAACCTTTCAGCTGTAAGGTCTGCCTGTTAGCACCTAAGAAACAGGATGAGCTCAATGCCTTCCTTTAGGAGAACCTGGACTCTGCCCTCTGTCACGACCCGCTACTGACCCCTGAGACTCAGCCCCGGCCCTGGGACTCCAACCCTCTCAAAACCACCTCTACGACCGCCCTGGGCCCGGACCGCTACCTGGCCAACTCTCCACTACCCGGCCAACTCCCTCGGCAGCCCCCAGCCATCACTGCCCATCACTGCCCGTCAACGCCACCAGCCACCGCCACCTGCAGCATCCGCGGCCATCACTGCCCATCACTACCTATCACTGCCACAGCCACCGCCACTTGCAGCATCCCCCAGCCATCATCGCCGTGACCGCCACATCAGCGCCGGTCTCAGCTATCACACCGCCCACAGCCGCCACATCAGCGCCGGCACCACCTGTCACCTCCAGCCCACGCTGAGACCCCCATCATGCATCATGATCACGCATCACTGCTGCCCGACCTCCACACACCACGCCCCGCTCCCGCTCCCTCCTCACCGCCCCACCACTGCATGTCTCTGTGTTTCCAGTGTGAGACCTCCGTGCTGCGTGACATGTCTCAACCTCGCCCCGCCCCACGTGGCCTCTGGGTCTCACCCCAAGCCCTGGCGCTGTGACCCGCCACTGGAACCCGGGCCTGAGCCCCGGGCCCTATGTACTGCGTAGTATATAAGTCATAGAGTAGTAAGTAGTACTCTAGTCTTGATATTACCATAGCCTCATATTGTTTGCCGTGTTCTCATCTCTGTCTTGTTTTCTCACATGCCCTGGTCTCATTATTTCTACTGGCTTCTTTCTCATCGTACTTGTCTTGTATCGTCTCTCTATCTCGTCTCTACTCACCTCGTCCTCTAATCTATTCTAATTGCTCTCCTTTCCCTTTCTATTCTAAGTTCTCTTGGTTCTTTTGTTCCTGGCTCCTCTCTTCAACTTAATCTGTTCCATCTCTCATTATCTTATCTCGACTCTTTCCCCTTTTGGCCGCTTAGTTTCCCTGATTCTGTTTCCATCCCCGGGACTTGCTAAGTCCCCGTGCCCGTTATCTCTTGATCCCTGGAACTCGCTCGCTCACCGGCGTTCACTCGTCCCATCCTCTTGTACTCCTGGGACTCGTGCCAACCCCCGGGACTCGTCCTCCACCCTCCCTGGCACTCGCCCCACTCGCTGGCGCTACTGGCACTCCTCCACACACCGCCCCCACCCTGCTTCGATCTCCTACGCCTCGCGCCCTCCTGGTGCTCTGCGTCTGTATACATGGTGATCACCACGTAAGGTATTCGCCCAGTGGACTAAGCCCCCGTGGTCAGCGGAACCTGACACCCTCCAAGTCACCAATGGCTTCTCTGGTCTTCTTCATTCAAAGGAAGGATGGCTCTCCCTGGTTGGTACAGGACACCGGGTTCTTAACGCCATGATAGTAAAGAATTGCTACCCATTCCCCCTCACCTACAAGCTCATCAATAACCTCTAGTGGGTGTGGTACTTCACCAAACTGGATGTCTGGTGGGAATACAACAACATGCGTATTCAGGAGAGAGATGAGTGGAAGGCTGCCGTTCAGACCAACCAGGGACTGTTTGAACCTCTTGTTATGTTCTTTGGACTCACCAATAGCCTGGACACCTTCCAGATAACAATGAACAACATCTTCCAGGACCTCATTGTGGAGGGTGTAGTGTGTGTATACTTTGACAACATCTTCATCTACATGAAAATGCTTGAAGAGCACTGCCAGGTTACATGTGTTGTCTTAGAACACCTCTGCCAGCACCAGCTCTATCTCAAGCCAAGAGAAGTGTGAGTTTGAGCAAACCCAGATTGACTATCTTGGGCTGATCATCTTGCACAGAGCCACTGAGATGGACCCAATGAAGGTGGCACATATGGTGAGTGGCTGGAGCCCAAGAACAAGAAGGAGGTGCAGGCCTTCCTAGGATTCACCAACTTCTACTGAAGGTTCATCCAGGACTTCTCCCATCATGCCCACCCTCTATTCAACCTCACCACAAAGGACACTGCCTAGAGCTGGGAACCCCCAGAGCAGACTGCCTTCAATGCTCTCAAGCATGCAATAACCTCCAGGCCTGTTCTTCTCAGATGACAACTCTCCCTTCCACATGGAAGCCAACAGCTCTGACTTTGCCATCAGGGCTCTATTATTGCAACAGTCCCAGGATGATGGGAAGTGGCATCCAGTGGCCTTCTACTCCAAGGGCTTGAATGCAAAGTGCAATTATGAGATCCACAATAAGGAAATGCTGGCTATCATTCAGGCCTTTGAGGAATGGCAGCACTTCCTGGAGGGTGCACAGCACAAGTTTGAGGTTTGGACAGATCACAAGAACCTGGAATACTTCCAAACAATCAACTATTGACAGGCCCAGTGGTCCCTGTACTTGGCCAACCTGAACTTCTCATTGCCGGCATATGGAGAAACCTGATGCACTGTCCCAAAGAGCAGACCATGGCACTGGAGGAGATGACAATAGCAACATTGTGCTTCTTCAGCCAGAATTGTTTGCCATCTGGGCCATAGAGGGTTTGTCCATCCAGGGAGCAGAGGTTGACATCTTTTGGAACATTTGGCAGGGAAACCAGGATGGCCGCCATGAGGATGTTGTCGCTCAGGCAGCCATAGCTCTGAAGTCAGGACCCCACCATAGAGGCCAAGTTGGTCTGCATAGACAAATGGGCCCTCCAGGATTTGACATTTTAAAACCACATCTACATATCCAACATCTTGGAGCTCCACCAGAGGACTGTTGAGCAGCACCATAACTCCTGCATTGCCAGACATCCTGCCAGATAGAAGATGTTGGAGCTGATGTCCTGAAACTACTGGTGGCCCCAGATGTCCCAATACATTGGATCCTACACCAGTATATGCAACTGTTGCCTCTAGACCAAGCCTCAGTGCCACTTTTTCACCAGACAACTCCACCCACTACCAATCTCCATGGAATGATGGAGCATAGTCTCAGTAGACTTCATTATAGAGCTCCCTGATGCTTATGGCTATGATGCAATCATGGTGGTGGTGGACTTCTGCAGCAAGCAAGCACACTTCATCCCACTCACACCACTTGCTTTGCCATGGGTGCTGTCAACCTGTGCTAGAAGAATGTCTGGAAGCTCCATGCCTTCTTGGATGCCTATGTGTCAGATCAGGGGCCACAGTTTGTAGTGGAGTTTACCTGAGTACTCTACTGACTGCTTAATGTGAAGCTCCACTACCTGCACTGCTTATCATCCATGGTTCAACAGCCAGACAGAACACATGAACCAGGAGCTCAAGCAGTACCTCTGTCTCTTTTGCAATGAGCATCAGGATGACTGGGATGAGCTGCTTCCAGATGCCAAGTTCCAGTACAACAACCATGTTCATGTGGCCACTCAGGTGTCACCCTTCTTCCTGGACACTGGGCATCATCCATGCATGGGCTTTGAGCCCCAGGCCCAGCCATTGGAGAACAAAGCTATGAATGAGTTTGTGAACCAGATAAAGGTAGCGCAGAAGGAAGCCAAGGCTGCTCTGGCAAAGGCAAAGGATGATATGGCCCAATACTATGACCACAGAAGAACCTCAGCACCCAAGTACTAGTGCAGAGACTGGGTCTATCTGAATGCCTCCAACATCACCACCACTTGCCCATCAAAGAAGCTCTTGCACCATCAACTAGGACACTTTATGATGGAACAACAGGTAGGCCTGCTAGCATACTGACTCCAGCTCCCAGCAGGAATGCAACAGCTTCACCCAGTATTCAACATGGTCAAGCTAATCTCAGCCATGAAGGATCCTATCCTAGGGCAACACTTGTGCCCCCTCCAACCCTTGGTGGTGGTCAACAATGAGTAGTACAAGGTGGAGGAGATCCTGGATAGTTGCCTATTGCAATAGCAACTACAGTACAAGATGAAGTGGAAAGATTATGGGATAGAAGATATCTCTTGGAAACCATGGGAGAATGTGCATGTGCCAGGGCTTGTCAGAAAGTTCCACTGGAGACATCCAGATGCACCCTAGGCCATCCAAGGAATCTATCCCATCTCACCAGTGGACCAAGCAATCCAGAACTTCTTTTACCCTGCACGTTGAGACACCACATGCTAGAGGGAGGGTGATGTCAAGGGACTCTCATTTTTGGTTTACACTGACTTTCCCTTGAGGCACTTCTCTATGCTCCATCCCACCTTCTGCACCACTCCCTGAGACCCCTAGGGCCTGGTCTAGACCTTTGAATATCTTTGGAGATCTCTGGAGGTCATTTCCTTTTTGGAAAATCTCTAGAACTTCCCACACTTCCCTTTTAAGCATTATCCAAGGTTAAGGTTATCTCCAGTTACCTATACAGTTGTTTTCACACCTCTGCTATCCACTGATGCACCACACCAAGCAGCAGAGATCTTTAGACTTGTTCTCTTTGCATTCCCCTCTGCTAGGTGATTAGTTACCATTGTATTGTTGATTATCATTCCTAATATAAATTTGGATGGTCACATGCTATGGTCACATGATACAAGCACATGTAGAGCTCATGCACATGCTACATGACCACAAATTGTATGCCAACAATTTTGCCAGTAGTGGCTGTGAGTCCATCCAGCCAAAGAGGAATGTCCAATAAGGAAGTAGATTCCCATGGTCCAACCAATGAGGAACTTGACAAGCTGAAAGGAAAGGCAAATTGAGTGGGAGTGAAGCATGGCTGAAGGAAAAAGGATGTAAAAGAGAGGTCCCCTGACAAGCCTCTGTGAACTTGCATGCTGCATCAAAGGAAGTGTCAAAAGGTTTGGCAATGTTCCTGGCAACAGACATGAGCTTCTGGAGGATCTCAAGGGTAATCTGGTGTTTGGGGTTGCATTCACACTCCATGATAATGCTTGATACCTCAGATGACTGACTCTATGGACTGTCTCAGATTTGCATGTGCTAAAGGGGAGTTCTTCATTGACATGGAGAAAGCAGATGGCAGCATGGTAGCTTTTGATAGTCTTGGGCTGTAGTGCATGATCTCCAAGAGAGCAGACCCACTTGACAATGGCTCAGTCTGTGGCAGGGAGATAGCAGCCTGGTTCACTAAGCATGCTAGGGTTGAAATGGCAGAAGTCAAAGAAGGACTTTTGGCCAGTGGAGTAAGTTTTTCTAGTGCAGGCAGCCAGTCCATGCCACAGGTAGAATGCTGCTCAAAATGAGAGATTAGCATGTGCTTTGTACCAATGAGATGGGACTTCTGCAATGAGGGAGTGCGAGGGAGGTGTGGTGCAAGCTTGAATAACCTGCTGTACTGAAAATGGGAAGTGGCATCAGCAAGCATGTTCTCTTCAGTAGGGATCCAAACTGAAGAGAAAGAAATTTTGAGGCAAGCAGCAAGCATGATGATGGTCCTGAAGACCTGCATGCTGTGGACTGAGTTTGTCATCCCTGAGTTTAGCCAGGCTACTACGGTGGAGTTATCACAGAAGAATGTGATGGTGCTTCCTCTATGCATCCCCCCAGCATAAGATTGCATTTAAAACAGCATAAATCTCTTTAAATTGGATGTTCCAGCTGCAGAAGCATTCAAGAACATGAGCAAAGAACCATCAATCCAAAATGACTCCTCTCATGCCTTTTCAACTGCTAGCATCAATGTGAACAGAGACTAATGGACAAAAGGGGGATATGAGCATAATAACATTCCACTATGTACTAAATGTTTGCCAGCAGCAGATGTCAGATGCTGCAGCTCTGGAGATGTGGTGCACAGCAAATGAGGACTTGAATGAGCAAGCACAGTCAAACAAGCAGCAGAGAAATGTTCAAGAATGGGGTATAACCTGTGAGGTGAACTGCAGGAAGCCTGTAAGCTCCTGCAACTCAAGGAGAGGGAACACTTGTGCTTTGATGACCATGCATCCAGCAATTCCACCAAAAAGACTAGGTTGTCCTGAAGAAGGTGCACCTCCATAGCTGCAGAGTTGATTTCAAGGCCAAGGAACTCAAGCTCAGTTGTTGGCCAAATGGTCTTGGAATCTTGGAAGGAGAGCCCCAGCTCCCTTCCAAGACTTGACAGCCAATTGATGGTGGCATTCAATGTGGAGGGAAGCATGAGCAGAGAGAATATAAGCAGGAAATTGTCCAGATAATGGCAAAGCAAGGCTGGTATATGGCACTGAATGCTCTAATGTAAAGCCTCAGCAAAGATGTTAAATATGTATGGTGCAGATTTGAGACCAAACACTAATACAATAAGATAATAGAGTTTTGAGCCCCAGCTAAAGCCTAAAAGATTCCAATCTTCAGGTTGTATGGGGATATAGTGAAAGGCATCTTTAAGATCAAACTTATTCATTAGTGAGCCATGGCCAAGCCCCCAAAGATTGCCTACTAACTTTTGTAAGATACATGACACTCTCACATTTCTAAGGCAGAATTTGGTCAAGAGCATTTCATCTGGTTTAGCTCATCCTGCATATGAACCCACAATCATTTCTTGCCATCAATTGAGATGGAAATGAATGTGATATTGAAGGACTGCTGACCATTTGTACTTTTGATTAAGGGTCATTCAGTGTGAAAAGAACCTTGCAGTGTCATGCCCAATTACAAATGTTGCATGGGCATCACCTGATGATGCTGCAAAGGCTTGCCAGATGGAGAAGTGGGTGGAGAGGAGTATGAGGAGGTTATGCAGGACTGGGTAGTCCTTAGTTCCAGTGATCCATAAGCTATTGGAATTCATATGGTTCCAATCAGCATGCCTATATTTCAATGCAGGATTGAGCTTGCAGAGGTCCATGGGATGGAACTTGTGACAGGCAATGTCCAATAGCAAACTTGTCTGAATGGCAGGGAGGAGTGCAGATAGTGACTTACCAACAAGAGACTGATCTGTTGATAGGAAAGCTGAGAATGATGGTGGAGGATTGACTTGCACCCCTTGCATGCCTGCTGCAAAGGATGACATGAGACCTGGTGATCAATTTGTCAACACAGCAAATGCATGCAACATAGTCATTATGTCTGCAAGTGCAGCATCATTGCTCTATGTCAGTGTGCCTATGATTGTGGCTCTAGATCATCAGTACTGGAGAATGGCTGATCAGTTTTAGGCATAGCAAGTAGTAGCATTGGGGATGGAGTGAGTGATGGTAAGCCTGAAGAAGGTAATGAGGGAGCTGGAGACAGGGGGGATGAGTGGTAGTTTGTTGAAGCAAACCGACCATTTGATAGGTGAAGACGGCCCAATGAAGGTGTGATGTCCACCAAAATGAGGGAGAATGCATCCTGCAGAAAACAAAAGCTGAGTCCAAAGGACTGATGAGCTCTGTGTGAGTAGAGAAAGGAAGCAGGATGAGTTGGGGTAAGAGAAACTATAACAATATATATAATATCCAAACAGTGAGAACGAGAGACAATGGGCCATTGTCGACAATGCTACAAAGCAATGTGATATGGCCAGGGGGACGCGACACGTCGAGGGTCGATCGAGGGTCATGTCGCTTACATAGACCTCAATCAAAGGTTTCTGATCGATCCATTGATGATGGTTGACTAGCTGACGTGGATTCAGGCTGGTGTCGAATCTTTCTCCACGCGGGATGACGATAAGGCGTGCTGGGTGGTGCTGATCTTTGGGTGAGCGGGGGTGGGTTTATTGCGTTGGGCTGGCGCCTTGATTTGGGTCGTGTGGTGGCTTTGGTTCTGTACACCAGCCCCGTGGCTAGGACTGACTTTGCCCCCGATGTCTCTGGAGTTCCTCTATTGTTCTCTCCATCTGTCACCGGCTTGGTGTCCTGACGTGCCGCCAGGGCGGTTACTACCTTAGCTAGGTCTTTGATAGTTGAACGTAACTCCACGGTTCCCTGTAGAGCTCGCGTGAAATCAGCATTGCCATCAGCATGATGTTTCTCACCGGCTGCTATGAGCTCTGGCATGAACTTCTTCACGATCGCGTAAGCATTGTCCATTGCGCGTGCCCCCCCATGTGTGGTGGTCAGAAAACTGCTGGGGTTTCGAGCTGGTAAACTACTATTGATTCAGCTTCAGCTGTTGTGCACGTTTCTGGTTCCGATTCCAGGTCCATCTGTACGTCTGGGAACATCTCTGGTCTTCGCCTGGGACGTGTCGGTGTTCTTGGGTCTTGTTCTTCCAATTGTCCGAAAACATCCGCTTCCCGCTGCTTGCGTCTGCCTAGGGTTGATTTTTCTGTCACTTATGTCTCCATGCGTGTACTCGGAGGGCCTCCTGGGCCCCTCTTTGGTTGTTTTATTACGCTCTCACCGTACATATGTACTGTGAATTCTGTCCTCCCCTTACTTGACCGTGGGAATCCGGTATCAGGGTGGTGGTAACGGATCAAGAGCACTCCGCCGAAGAACAGAGCCTAGCAACTTAGAACCCGTACTGCATTCCATCACGTGTTTCTGACAATTCTCGACGGCGCCATCAATGGCATCAATCACCATGGCTTTTCCGGATAATCACGAGAATTTTACCGCATTATGTATGCATGCATTACTATACCTATACCACAAGTCGGTGGAGGCTACTTCGTCTAGTTCTCATTGTTGTCATCGTCACATCTCTGCTTCTATCTTATTTTTATCTTCGATCTCGACCGTCATATGCCTGTTACAACAAACTAGCCAAGCATGAGGAAGCCGAATCTTTGAGGTTTATACGCAACTCACAGGAAAATAAATACGTCAAGTTTAAACAATTACAGGGGGCTGGCTTCAATAATCAGGCGCGTCATGAATTGTGTACCTGTTTTTAATTTCATTGACTTTCATATCCTAGGCTCAAGAAGTGCTAATATTTCATCATCTTGCTCTACAAACATCGCGTGTCTATGCTTACCAGTCTATTATCTGGCGCCCCCGTGGTCCCGAGGCCACTGTTCCTCTGTCCGCTTTCATGCTAGGCGTCGCACGCAATAGCATCAGTGCCTCTATTTTTGACGAGGTTTGCTCTCCAGAGGAGACGAGGCACGTCACAATAAAAGCCAATCATCTCGCCTTATGGGAATACGCTAAGTCCCAGCTTTCTGGGAATGAGAAGTGTATCATCGTAGATAACTGGATATTGAATTGGGAGTACGTCTCGTCATCTTTCATTCATCGATAAAGCTTGAACTGACTTCAGGACAGTTACCTCGCTTCCCCCGCTCTCCATGAAATCTGGCCAGAGTTCCAAAGCTACCTAAAGTATTACTTCGAATGGTCAGATGTGATCCAAACCATAGCGCAACGCGCGCAAAAACACCTGAACCTTCGCTCAAGCCAGTCAACCAACGACAAAGGAGATCCCTACATAGCCCTCCACTTCCGCCGAGGCACGTATTCTGTTAAAAATCTCCCAGCACCTTATTCACCAGTCTTACCATTTAGGGGACTTCGAAGGGCATTGTCAGATCCTCGCAGAGCGCGAAACAGGATTCACGACCTTGGCCACCCTCCCCTCTCTCAAACCCTCTATCTTCCAACCCTTCCTCGACACAACAAATCACACCTCCACAATGACCCACTGCTACCCCCCATTGAACCGCTTCGTCCAGATCATCGACTCCCTCGTCAAGGACAAGCCCCACCTTCGCACGCTCCACATCCTGCATGATGGTGCATGGGACCACCCCCTCGTATACGCGCAGCGCTACAGCTTGGAGGCGGCGCTTACTAATGCGGCGCGTGCGAGGAAGGCAGGGTGGGTCGGTGGCCCGATGAGAAGGTTGACGCATTCGGGACAGGTACCAATTCAGTGGGGAGAGGCGGATTGGGCAGTGGCGGTTGATGTGGAGCTTGCGAGGAGAGCCGAAATTTTTATCGGAAACGGGTATTCGAGTTTGAGTACCCAGGTTGTGGCTTTGAGACTTGGAGCGGACGAGGGACGTGCAGCGGATGTTGTTCTGCTTTAACGGCAGATGTTATTGCTATGTTAATGCATACAGTACATATTGCTATCAGGGTGTGCAGCGTGTGCTCTACATGACTTGCTACTTAATCAAACTCAGAGAGGAAAATGATGCATGTGCCAGGTGTGGCTAAAGGCTGTGTATGCGCCAACCTTTGTTGATAGGGCAATGCATTGTGTCCGTCTATCTTGAATGGACATTGGTTATTCGGTAGCGGGTAGTTCAGACGTCCACACCGAAATCCACTCAAGGAGAGAAGCGCATATCACAATGGGAAAGGCTGGCAGCTCAAACTTGAGGTTGAGTGCCTGTGAGCTGAGAAAGAACAAGGTGTTAAAGTAATAGAACACCGCACAGTTGAACCGGTGACCATTCTCAGCAGTGAAATATTCCCAAGATCCTTCCTGACGTATCATTATGCATCAACTGCACCCGTGATTGGTATTCATTACTGTGGGCTGTGCATTGCTGTGAAGAACGTCCTTTCTTACACCCAGAATGCTGAACCTCTTGCATGCATCGTGCCTTGCAACCTTTGGGTACCAAATTGGTACTCCCCACTTGGGTATCGTTGCTTTCATTGTGAAATGATATCTATTCACACTCTAGTCCCAAGGTGGTTGTAATTATGATTATACGACGATCTATAGTGCCCCAAAACAGGGAGAAGAAGCAAAGGAGAATGCCCTGACGCAGCATGATAATCGCAAGTAAGTTTTGAGCAAGACGAAATATGTATCATTATCTGAAGTTCGAGAACCAAGAATGAAATATATTCAGTAAATTTTATGGTACAATGTATAGTATAGCACATCTGAAGTTCGAGAACCAAGAATGGTCCGAACCCCAGTGTGCGGTAGTCACTATATACCCCTAAATCGATGGTAAGACATATTTTAGTAATACAAGTTTCACAATGATATAATACGATTGTAATCTCGAGAATACGTACTAAATGACGAGTAGACGATGACAATATGAGGTCAATTGACGTATGTTTCATCATGCCCGCGTCTGGAATGTCTACCTCGACGAAGCAGAGAATCATGATGCGGATATGATTCAAGGCTTTCTAAATATCCTCGATGGTCTCCTCGTTTTTGTGAGAAGTTGCGCATGTGTCTATAAGCCATCTTTTAACCCACAAGACACAGGCCGCACTTTTTTCGGCAGTGGTTACCACATTTGTTGCTCAAACATCTCAAGCACTCCAGCCAGATAATGCGCAGATTACAGTTTCTCTCCTCATTGAAACCAATCAGTTATTGAGAGCTGCTGGAAATAGGACAATCATAAGTGCTGTGCCTCCAGCTCCCCAGAGCTGGTCACACAATACACTTGATGTGTGGGTCAATGGACTCCATCAGGAAAAAAACAGGTTGCATCATAGCGTTATATAGGCTTGATAGCATAGGTAGTTCTGTATCTTAGTGCCTGGTTTGTAGCACTCAGTAGCCCAATGCTAATTTACAATAGCATATGATAGCATATGCCATGTGCACAGTAGCCCTCTAAAGAATACTCAAGCTACAACTAATTAATATATATGTTCCGAGTTTCATCGATTGACTGTGATATATAGCTCACAGTTGACCATCTTGCTGCTCAATCGCATTCATAGATCAACTTAGATCAGATGCAAGAATATTGAAATCTATCTCCCAGGGCCATTATACATCTCTATTGTGATGACAATAATACAGGAATCAGCACTGATTAGATTCACTGCTGGCACCCAATTGTGTTTCCTTGGGAAAAAGTGAAGAGGAAACATGTTATGCCATTTCTAATGTGTCAATTTCTGATGTAAAAAGTGATTGAACAAAGAAAGTCTGCCTTTTTCTATAGTAAAAAGCTGACCAAGAAACAGATGACAGGTTTCTTTGATTCTTTTTCCATCAGAAACATATTCCAGCCCCAGGAGTGATTGCATCTCCCCATCACTATCTGTGTCTCATTCTCCTCATATTCCTTGATTGCTGCTTCGAAGGCTGTCAATGGAATTGCCAAACAGGATTTGAAGGCAAGGGGGGTTGTGCCAGAATGAAGGCTGTCAAAGTTGTATGTATATCAATACTTGAACTATGCAAAAACCACAATCACTTACTGTCCATAGTTGTGCAGACACTTTTGAAGAGTGTCGAGCATTTTATACTTGATGGTTTTCTTGCCAAACACCTCCAATGACTCAATATGTTTGCGATAAGTCTCATGGTAGTCATCTGCATAGAAAGGAACATCGGTTTTGATGCCAGTAGACCATTCATTGATGTTGCATCCAATCTGGGTCAAAATCATTAGTATAGAATATTTTGTCATGCTTGATGACGCACCACTGTGAGTATCAATGCAATTGCAGGAATAGGCAAAGAATTGAACATGTTCAAGTATAGTACACCTTTGTCATGCTTGTTTTGAAACCACATTTTGTTGACTGCCTTCTGAATAATCTTGTTTTGATATATCCCCTTTCGAGTGTCGTTGGTAAGCGTCTACAAGGGAAAAAGTGTCAGCAATGGTAACCAACCAAGCTAAAGAACATACTTTATAGATAAATCCTTTCTTAAACTTCAGCTCCTCTGTGAGTGCACAATTGTTAGAAATTGTCTTCCGACCATGACTGCTTGCAAAATTGTATAGAGTTTCGACCATTGATGTCATCTTGACCTTGGCTTTGCCATGTGTTTGGGATCCACGTTGCTTGATCTACAGAAGATTAAATTGCAATGAATATCTGGTATGTAGCAATAGAAACTTACAATCTTTGCAATGTCAGGTGTGAGAAGCATTGGCAAGGCCAATCCTGCCTCCATGTTAGCATGATCCCATGCTTCCTGAACAAACTCCAGTTCCCAGGCAGAGTCAGGAAAGGCATCAATGGTGCTGATGAGGCATTGATACACGCTGGCAGCTGTCAATATGAGATCTTTGCTGACATCATCATAGTCAGATGCTTTAGAGCAGCCAGTGTTGCTTGTGATTTTGTGAGCCTTGATTGGTATGGAGATATCATCCAAACTGTCACGACCCGCTACCGACCCCCGGGACTCAGCCCCGGCCCCGGGACTCCAGCGCTCCCAGTACCACCCCCATAACCGCCCCGGGCCCGGACCGCTACCCGGCCAACTCTCCCGGCCATCACCGGCCATCACCGCCCGTCAACGCACAGCCACCGCCACTCGCGGCACCTCCCGGCCATCACCGCCGGAACCGCCACATCAGCGCCGGGTCTCGGCTATCACGTCACATCAGCGCCGGCACCACCCGTCACCCCCGACCCGCGCCG
>JAGGAQ010000135.1:0-39997 GCA_017657225.1 Termitomyces sp. T69sscA | reverse complement strand
GCCATGGTCACATGATCCGAGCACATGCAGAGGTCATGCACATGCCACATGACCGCAAATCGTATGCCAACGATTTTTCCAGTAGTGGCTGTGAGTCCATCCAGCCAAAGAGGAATGTCCAATAAGGAAGTAGTTTCCCACGGTCCGACCAATGAGGAACTTGACGAGTTGAGAAGAAAGGCAAAGAACTGAGTGAAAGTGAAGCATGGCTGAGGGAAAAAGAATGTAAAGGGAGGTCCCCTGACAATAGCCACTGCCCTCCAAGATACACCAGGGTTTGGTGTGGCCTGTATATACTGGGCATCCACATGATTTGCAGGCGTCACACACCAAGTCGTCCTGGTTCATTGTGCGTACAGCCAGGGCAGTTGGACTTGTGTCAGATAATGCCTTGTCCACCATGTACAATGTCTGTTTATTCTTGAGATGTCATCAGGCCCATAAAGTGTCACTGCCATTGCTGCTGCAAGATCTCTCAAAATGATGGAACATGCAATGGCATATAAAGAATTGTCAGATAAGGAGGATAGTGCTGCAATAGATTGCAGGAGGTCTTTTGTCACTTCACCCACATCAAATGCTTGGTTAATCTTCTCATAGATCTTGTTGATGGTCTTTGTGATGGGTTCTGCTGGGGAGTCAAGGCTTCCTGGAGTAACTGAACCTTTTGGACAGGTCCAGCACTACCATGCCTTGTCTGTAAGTACTCCCAAAGTGACTTGGCATTGAGATCATCGTCAGCTAGGTTGCACTCAGATTCCAAAATAAGGTGATTATTGAATTGCCAGTTCTGGTGAGCGCACGGCTCATGTAACTTATGTGGGATGTCTGGAGGATCAAATACATACTCATATAGACCACTCATAGTAAGTTCAAGTTTCATGTACTTTGACCATGGTGTCCACTTTCTGTCCTCTTTTGCCAGTAGTTCACCAGAATACTGAAGTGAAACTTTAATCTGTTAGATCACAGGTGTCAAGTTATTCACTCGACGCAACTCAGTTGCCTCAGTGTCAGCAACCATCAGGGGCAAAGGTGCTGGGCTAGGATGAATTTCAGGTTGGGTGGGAGCCATATTCAGATCAGATCAGGGGAGAGTGACAGCAAGTATGGGGCAGCTCATGCCTCCCAACTAAACAACACATGTTCATATGTGATAATCAAAAAATCAGGTGATATGATAGCCAGTCAGGGTTGGACATAATTAGGTCCACACAGAATGAAAAGGTCATCAACTTCAGTATGTGAAGCAGCACACTCCCATAACCTGTTAGAAGTTGAGACTAAGTACACGAATAAGTATGTGACCTCAGTCATTGTATACTTGACTGAGCAAGCCTACCTAAGCACACAAGTAAGTATGTGACTATGGTAGGATATTTGTAAGTAATATACTTGTTGTCTGTAGTCATATTCACTCACCCTCAGTTGTTGTACACTTGACTGAGGGTGGCCATATTGTATGCTGGCATATATATATATATATGTCTGGTTAGAGTGAATTAAGTAAATTAAGCTGATCCTTTTTCCTGTCAATCACAGCCTGCTTATGGTGTACTCCGCTGGTCTCTAACAAGGAAGAGTGGGAAAATTCAAGTGTCAGGTTCTGCTGACCATGGGGGCTCAGTCCACTGGGCGAGTACCTTATGTGGTGATCACTAGGTCCACAGACGCAGAGTACCAGTAGGGGCGCAAGGCATAGGAAACCAAAGTGGGGCAGGAGAGGTGAGTGGGGAATTGTTGGTAACGCCAGAATAGGGGGCGAGTGCCGGGAATGGGGGAGGATGAGTGCCGGGGGTAGGTGCATGTCAGGTTCCGCTGACCACGGGGGCTTAGTCTACTGGGCGAGTACCTTATGTGGTGATCACTGTGTCCATGGATGCAGAGCACTGTTAGGGCATGAGGCGTAGGAGGCCAAAGTAGGGTGGGTGCTGGGGAGTGCCGGTAATGCCGGAGGAGTGAGCGAGTGCTGGAGTGGGTGGAGGACAAGTGCCGGGGGGTAGGTGCGAGTCCCAGGAATACAAGAGGGTGGAACAAGCGAGCACTGGTGCACAAGCGAGTCCCAGGGTTCAAAGAGATGACAAGTGCAGGGACTTAGCGAGTCCCGGGGATGGAAACGGAGATGCAGAGATTAAGTGAGCCGAAAGGGGAAAGAGTTGAGATAAGATAAGGGAAAGGGAAACAGAACAAGTCGAGACTGGAGGCTGGAGACAGAAAAGACAAGAGAACTTAGGATTGGCAGAGAGATGAAGAGTAAAGCAGAGTGGAATTAGAGTATGAGATGAATAGAGGCGACAAATGGAGCAGATATGAGACAAGTACAATAAGAAATGAAGCAGAGTGAAAATAGAGAGACTGGAACACACAAGAATACGAGACGGAGACAAAACACAATGAAACAGTATGAGGGCTACGGTAATATCAAGACTAGAGTACTACTTACTGCTCTACGACTTATATACTATGCAGTAGGTAGGCCCCAGGGCTCAGGCCTGGGTTCTAGTGGCGGGTCGTGGCACTGGAATGGCAGTGGAGGTTGAGACATGTCACATGGCATGGAGGTCTTGCACTGAGAATGCAGAGACACGCAGCGGCTAGGCTGTGAGGAGGGGAGCAGGAGCAGGGTGTGGCATGCAGAGGTTGGGTCGGCGGTGATGCATGATTGTGATGCATGATGGAGGTCTCAGCACAGGCTGTGGGAGTGTTGGGTGTTGCCAGTGCTAGTGCTGATGTGGCAGTTATGGGCGGTGTGATAGCTAGGGCCAGCGCTGATGTTGTAGTCACAGCGGTGATGGCTGGGGAAATGCCAGGGGTGGCAGTGGCTGGTGGCAGTGATGGGCAGTGATGGCCGGGGGTTGCTGAGGTGGTGGCCGGGTAGCAGTCTGGGCTCAGGGCAGTTGTGGAGGTCGTTTTGAGGGGGTTGGAGTCCCAGGGCCAGGGCTAAGTCCCAGGGGTCAGTAGTTGGTCGTGACATCAAGTATGCTGGATACCAAATCAGAGCATGCCAACAATCAAGCAACTATCACATGCCCTGCAGACTCTGGTGCACATGCTCCCTCTTGGCCATCAACTGTTCATCCAGAAACTTCAACAGTGATCCCTTTGGACCCTTTGGACCCTTGGCTCTACTCACCATTGACTCCAATGCCATCTGATTCTCATTATCATACACAATCTACAAGACTGCTTGCTACTTCTTCTAATTCAGATTCCTCCTTCACTTCATGCTCTGGAACCAAAAACAAATCAGCTACTGCACAATGTCACGAGCTTGAGAATGGACTCACAGCTCTTAAATGGCAACTTGAACTTACAGCTGCACAGCATGATTCTGCAGAGGTACATGTGGTCTTTGCTATGCATGAGAATGCTGTCCTCTGTCAGCAGGCAAATCAACGTGCTGAGAAACAGGCAAAACAGGACCACAGAATTCAAACCTCAGCTTGCATCATGGCTTCAGAGGAAGGGCTTTGAGAGGCAGAGAGGGAGCGGGCTAAGCGGTGATGAGAAAGAGAGGATGAAGGCACAAAAGAAGGCGAAAAAAGATGCCATGGAGAAGGAGAACTTGGTTCGGTGGACAATGATGGATGTGCAGATGATTTTCACAGAATTTCTGGGTGTGAAGAACAAGACTGAGCTTCAAGATCTTGCATCAGTTCTTGGCCTCTCTCTCTAAGGAAAGAGAATTGACTTACAACAGCGCATCAAGAACGAATTTATTAACCAACCAGAGTTGAAGAATAATCCACGCTTTTCAGGTTTATTTAAGTGATTACAGAAATGATCTGCTTCATCGAACGAGGACACTGTTGTGGGATTGAATGATGGATCAGATTTACAGCCGCCATTGCAGCGCCATCATCTCAATACTTCAACTGCCATCGCACCTGCTCCACTGTACTCAATACAGCCAGCCCTCAATCCAGCCCCTCCACCTCCCATGCCCTTCTCAACCTCGGCTGTTTCCTCCAGTCACTCTGCTCAATGCTTTGCTGGTTTTACTGCTATACAACATCCTGCATACTACTCTGTAGCTCCACATGGGCTACATAGTCAACCTAGTACAGATTACACTAGATTTCATTAATAGAGTGCTTTAAATTGGTATATGTGAAGTGTACGCACCGTAATTATTGCTGGGCTCGTGCACGGATGGTGGTGTCGTCTGTCGAGCGGAGCTGGAATTTGGGCTGTGACCCGGTGTGACATATTTTGCACTTCCCGGTCCTTTTGGTACCCTCACTCGGACATTGGCCGACACATCTCATACGTAGTAGATCTTTCTATCAAAATTCTAACTCTCTAGCTAAGGAGTAAATAGAGATTGGCCAAAAGTTTGAAGAGTATACATGCACTGGACAGAGCTGCAGAAAAAAAATGGCTAGAATTTGCACTTCCCGGCACATGACAGTATCGTAGCTGGAGAAGGGCGTACAATCCTAATTTCACTCCCATCCCACTCGGACTTGTGAGACAAATTCCCAACTTGGCCTACGCCTGGCCAAGATTTACTTCTTCTATCCCAATGCATACTGGATATTGGTAGATATGTGTATAGTCCTGGAATTCGCGGGTATGGTGGAAGTGAGGCATATGGCTTGGCAAAACACAGTGTGTCCCCACTTCAGTGAAGGCCTGTTAGGGAAGACAATAGAGAAGCATGATATGTATTGTGTAGCATATACCGAATCATAAGACGAATTTCTTTTTGCTTCCGTACTTTGATAATATGAACAAGACACGCAGAAACATATATAGATAATACAGAAATAAGACAACCCCCCGTCTACTTTTGTTCAGTGACAACAAGGGTTTTCGTCTGTTCCAAAATGTTTACTGTATCTGAGAATCGGGAAGTGAACTCGCAATCAAAGGGAATGGGTCGGCTATGAAGTCACGCTGCGTTACTACCAGAATACCTTGATATTGTGCGGGCATAACTTACACCACGACCCCCAGGTTGATACTTCTCTCAGTGTCTGGCCGGCACCGATTTGCAGGCGTAATATTGACGGCCCAGAGGATGCTCGCTATGTTGATGAATAATGTGTTATTAGCCACATATCTTCCAACACACAGTCTAATATGCAGAGTCAGGTTTGTGTCAATTTGAAGGTATCAGGTTCGCACCGTCGTCCAAATCCAAAAGTTGTATGGCCCTCGTCCTTAGTATCCGGGACCGAAGACCTCAGCGAACCGTCTTCGTTTAAGAACCTACTGGGATTGAAATGCTCTGCATCCTCGCCATACACGCTGCGATCGCGGTTCAGCGCCCTGAAAGATGTTATTATCAAAGGCAAGCGCTTTACAAGGAGTACCTTCTGACCAAACATTCGCAATGACAACCGAATTTGCTGGAATGAGGTATCCTTTATACCAGTCATCCTACTCAACATCAGAAATGCTCAAAAGATCATCCACAACACTAACTGCTACTGAACGATGAGGAAGACCTATAGACTTGAGTAAGGTTCGATGGAAAAGTGACATATTGTGTGTGCTTGCTTACCAACAGGACCTACAGGATGCCATCGTAGAACTTCCTTCACGATAGCACGGATATATGGAAGATTGGGGAGGTCCGAGAAAACAGGCATACGGGATCGGCCAACGATCGCATCAAGCTCCTCGTGGGCTCGTTTCTGTACCTCTGGATAGGCCGCCATAGCAGTGACAAACCACGCCATCACTGCAGAAGTCTACAATAGCTAATGAGTCTTCTACGCACGAGGAAGAAAATGAGTTTTTTTACAGTTTCACCTCCCGCCGCACTAGAAAAAGTCAAAATCAGACAAGGAAAAACAAACTCTCTGGCTTACAACATAGTTGCTGCTAACCAGGCCGATTCTCGATTTGTAAGGCCATATCTCTTTGTATTTTTGATTAACGATGAGCAAAAACTCGGGCGTTCGTCTCCTTCGGACTTTTGACAACCGTAAATTCACCGAGAAGTAAAAGGAAACGGCCATAATAAAACTTACCAGTCGATGCTTCACATCATCATACATAGCTTCAAACGTGATCGAATCACTTTTGTACCAGTCTAAGGCATCCCTTTTCCATTTTGCGATCCAGGTAGGAAGATATCTCATCCAAGGAAAAAACTCAACAAAATGAGCTCCAGGTAGAGCTGCCTGTGCCAATCTCTCAACAAAGTCATTGATTTGACGGATGGCAGGGTCATCCTCAGATGCAAGAGTTGGAAGATCATAGACTGTCGACATAATTGAAGACGCAGCAGCTCTATTCACACATGACCGCGTCGAGAATAGGTTGACATGACGCAACTTAGTAGTCTTACCTTCTCAAGTGGTTATCCCATTTTTGGGGACTCATGATAAGGTCGTAGGTAAGTAGGACTGCTTCAGCTTCTTGCACCGGCATAAACTTGAGAGATTCTGCTTTATTGAGTTCTTCATGCGCCGCACGTCTCATTCGACGCCACCTTGAAACATCAACAGATCAGTCATATAGTAAATATGCAGAAAGAATATCAACTCACGTCTCACCGTACCTAGTGAAGACAATAAGGAGCCCTCCAGACAACATGTCAGAAGCGACCTGGTGTGATCCATAGTCAAAACACTATGAGCTCTTGCAAGTGTTATGTTTCATACGTACAATGTTGGAAGGACGATCGGAGTAATTTGCGGCTCTTCTATCAAGTAGGTCCGCTGCAACTTCGTGTGTGTTGAGTACAACGGTCGGTTGTCCTGCAATGTCCAAGTAGAATATTGGTCCTTAGAAGGGAAACATGTTATCAGGACGAGTAGAAATGCACCAAAGATTAGTATCATACCAAACTTGTCTTTCCAAGCCGTGAGAGGTACGCATAAGTCGTGACAAAGTTGAAAAAGATTGCCAAAAAATGGTAAGCCAGTTGGCCCTGGCGGATATAACATTCTGCGGCGGCGGCGACTGAGATATTTTCCGACAATAAATGACCCCATGATCAAGCAAAGGATCAGTTTTACGTCCATAGTCACTAATAATGTTTGTGTGTCTGACATCCGGTTTTATCGAGTTGTGCCAGTTGCGGGAATACCTGGTCTGGAATGACGTCGCCGTTCCAGTGGACGGCGTAGTACGATGACAAGTGGTGTTAGCTGAAAACTGCTATGACCCAGAAAGATCAGAGGTAGAAGTGAAGGATGACGCTCTTATGATCAGGACCATGGTATATATACAGGCACCACCTAACGCAGGTCCGGTTTGTGCTTCTTGATGGCACTGTAGGGGGGTGTTTGTGTCAAGAGAAATGGGGCTAAGAGGACTACCTGTCTGGAGTTTAAGAACCGCATTACACCGCGCTACGTGATCGTACCTCTGTAAGGTACTATCTTTCACGTATTCACAACCATGTGATAGTCACAAGAAGGTAGTTAGAATATCTGACCATATATGGTGTGGGCCCCATTGGATGGGATCCAGATAGGTAGATGTTAAATGATGTGAAAATTTTAAAGCCAGACTTAGGACCTCTAATCATTACTCACCAGAATGTTAATGTCAAGACACTATGATTGTTTGGAAGAATGGGATAGAATTGAAGAAGAAGCATCGCAGGCTGTTCCCAGAGAAGAAGTAACACTGGTTGCTGTATACTATTCCTAAATCATTTCATCCTTGATCTATCTTGAACAAATATTGATTGGAGCTTGGATAAGTTGGAAATATGTATGATTAGCCAATAATAGAGATTACTATTGGCTGAATAATAACCAGATAAGTCTGGAGAGTATTATTGACATTATCATCATTGTGCCTCAATCTTATTTCAGGCTGAAAGGATGGATGCAGCCCAAGCCAAATGGATGACAATTCTTTCTGTTAATTAAAGTTATTTTATAGCATCTAAATATGAGAATAAAGGTGTCCATAGACTAGTGGTTTATTCACTGTATCTTAAATGTTAAGTGTCATTGGGATTCAACTCTCTGTTGTGCCAATACTGAATGACAGCTGGAATACAACATATGGTACATTTATACATATGTGTTGACTACAAGAGTGGTATCAATTGTAATTTAAATTGTTAGAGTTAACAATGTGTGCGTTGTGTTGTTTATGTTGGAATCCTGACTTAGTTTGGCGAGCGGTCCCGATGCTCCACCTGTCGCGCCGCTGTCACTATCGTGTTGGAAAATGACTTTATTTGTAGATCTGGGTTTTCGTACAGTCGCGGACAAACAAACACGACAATTTGAATAGCGGCAGAACGGGTCAGAATTTGGGCAATCTGACTTCGGTTCAGACTCAGGAGGTGAAAATACGTCAAAAAACACACTTCTGGGATTTTTCCCACGAGCCGTTCAGGTGGCCAAAATTTTTGGGTCAAAACTCGACATCTAACTAGGGTTTACAATGGCATCGAGGTGCATCATCGCAGTCCGAGAAACAGTTCTATGTCCTTTCTGCTTCCGAACAGCCCATGCTGCAGCTTTCCACGTAAGTCCAGTCCTATATGCACTCATAAATCGCCATGAACGGTTGACAAAGCGCCGAATGACATTGACTGGACAAGAATCGATGGCATCGAATGCTGCTTTCTTGGCGTCTTCAAATTTTGGTTTCGGCACTTGTCGATAACGATATTTTACCCATCCCCAATACTGTAGACCAATGAATGCTACTATGTATCACTGAAAAGAAGACTGACCATCTCAATGGGATTCAATTCACAATAAGATTTTGGTAGGAATATACATTTGTGTCCCCCATTCTTGATTACGGTTTCCAGAGTTGAGACTTGTGTATTTGGGCACCCTGTAGTGCTTAAGTTGTGTTTCCATTTTTTGCTTAGAAGATGTTTACCTGTCTTTTTTCTTGCCTGTGGCATTGTTGAGACCCAGTCTACATCACGTGGATCATCTCCAAGCATGATAGACATTTTGACCATCCTTTTATAAGCCTCTTCATCACAGAAGTCTGCCAAGTCCTCTAATTCATCATCATCTTCATCTTCACCTGATTCCTCAGCTTCCAGTTCCCAGAACAGTTTCATGCTATCAAAGTGTACCTCAGGATCTCAGTCCTTGTCAGGTTTATCTCATCAGCCAGCTCAAGTGAAGGAGATTCCGACCATGTCGTTGAGTCCAGTTCTGTGCCAGGAGGCACTTTCAAGGCCTCATTACCTGTCTCAGCCATGGCTGTATGTGCTTTGGACTGATTTCATAGGCCTGTAATATTCCTCTTCTGTTTTTTCTTAGGAGGAGGCTTCATAATGAATTAGGCCTAGGATCGACTTGTGCAACGTAGCAGTGCAATGTGAAGATATTTCTTAGCAAAAGAACCTGAACTTCTATTTGCAGTAGAAACAAAATGATTTTTTTCTGTCTGATAGGCTCATGAGAAGTCCTTGATTGATCTACAATGAGATTCAGCTCAACAAGAGGAGTCGATTGCACTATTTTTCATGATTTTTCCATCATTTTTTTCAAGTGGCCAAAATTTTGGGGTCATAATTTCTGACCCAGTCGATTCTGAGAAATCTGCTCATGGAAATTGACTAATCGGATCCTAATCTTTATGTTTCTGCATTAAAAAAGGCAGCCAGGCAGTGTCTTGTCTCTCTATAAAGGTGTGACCAAGTATTGTCATGTTTGTTTGTCTGCAACTGTACCCTTTCCAACCAAAAGACTGAGTAGGTGGCCTCACTCCATCAGCTCTCATCTCCATCTACCGCTTTGAATAGTGCTTGGCATACATCAAAGTGAGGGTGCTTTACCAGTCTGTTGGCATTCATATTGTAGCTGAAAATGCGTATGTGGTAAATGTTGTATTTTCTTGGCGAGGTATGTTAGTGCTTTGATGATGGAAGCTCCATTGTCCATGACTATTTCTCTTAGCACACCTCAACAGCAGATGACATCCTCAAAGAGCCACTTAGCAATAGTGTCTGTGTTCTTCCACTGAAGCATGCAGAACTCTGGCCAGTGAACTAGTGAGCATCGTCCCTGTATGATGTACTTGAAATGTTCTGATTTTGGTATGTGCATGGTGTTGATGTAGATTTTGCTGATTCAGGGTGCAGGCATAGCAATTGTAGGCAGTATGAGGAGTTAGTGCATCTGCTGTATCTGGCAAAGGTGACATGTTTTGATGTACCAAGCAATGTCTGCTCACACTTGAGGCCACCAGAACTATTCCAGTAAGGTAACCCTCATTGCATAGAGACTGCAATGTCCCAATTTGTTGTGCATAGCACAAAGAATAAATAGGCAACCATTTTGCTTGACTGCTAACTTGTGTGTGCCATCTTTGTTGCAGCGTCAAAGACAATTGTTGCTTAGAAAGAAGTGGGTAGCATAGCAAATGAAGGACTTGTACTCATTGTCTGTTAGCTGTGGAGGTTGCTCAAGATCCTCCATCCATTGGCACAGCAGGTCTAAGCAACGGTCTTCCTTGATGGCCTTAGCACTCTTGGGTACCACATCATAAGTGAGTTTGCTGCTGTCTTCATGCAATTGCTGAAGTTCTTCTACTACATGTACTGGAGCCTGTTGGGTGTAAGTGTTCAAGTCCTCAGTGTAGAAGGTGTCAATAGTGTCAATGGTGTGGAAGTGTTAGGGGGTTTCCATTTTACTTCCATTTTGGGTACCTCACTACACTCCAACCCACCTCCTACGCCACTCCCCAGAACCCCCAGGGCTCACTCTAGACCTTTGGAGATCTCCAGATGTTGTTTCCTTTTTAGGAAAGCCCCAGAACTTTGAGCACTCTCTGATCAAGCATTGTCCAAGGTTAAGGTTAGCTTTGGTCACCTGTACAGTTGTTCCCATGCCTCCGCCACCTGCTGATGTGCTGCACCAAGCAGTGGGGAATTCTTAGACTTGTTCTCTTTGGATTTCCCTCTGTTAGGTGATTAGTTACTATTATATTATTGATTATCATGCCTAATATAACTTTGGATTTCCTTCTGCTAGTTGTGTGATTGAGCCATGACTCCCGAAGGTTGCCCTTACAGGAAGAGAGCTGGTGCATAGGGTACAATGGGGTGAAGGAGTGTGTTGGTAGAGCTGTCTGGTCTTAACAGGCAGATAGGGAGTTGAATTAAGTGAATGAAACCATAGAGCTGGTTAATCCAGTTGCTAAAGTCCTCGTCATCACTAAGGTCAGGTTCTGGGTTGCCAGGTTGCCTTGGTCACCTAGAGAGTCCATCAGGGCCATGGAAAGCACCTTTAATGTGAACTAATTCAAAGTGAAACATGAGGATAGCTACCACCGCATTAGTTCATGCTTGCTGACAGCTGTATGTCTAGGTTCTGAAGCATTTCCTTGATATATCTGGCATCCACTTCTACTATGAGGTTTCTGACTTCTATTAAGTACATCCTTAGTGCTATGAAATTCTGAAATAAGCCGTATAGCTCCAGTTTTGACCTGACTATAGCATGACTCACAGTTGTTGAGGGTGATGGATTCGAAATGATTATAGCACCTTTGCTTGCAGTTATCACTAAGGCACTGACAGAGGTAACATCCAATGGAAATGTAAGATGTGTTGACAGCAAGAATAACGGGGTCAGGAGAGGTATAATCAATGGGTACCAGAGGCTTAGCATCCTAGAGCACTTTCACAAGGTCACATTGAGCATTCACCTGATCAGGACCAAACTCAAAGGGTGGGTTGGCATGGGTAAAACGAGTAAAGTGATGAGCTCAATAGCCAAAGTTTTGAATTTGAACGGGCATCTGAAGTACCCCCATGGTTCTTGAAAAGGCGTGAACTTTGGAGAGATCATAACAGATGCTCCACTTTTCCAGGAGCACTAAGCAAGATTCATTGAGTACGCATCCCTCTGGAGTGCAAACATGGCCTAGAGTCTTGAACTTTGGTGTGCATAAGATTAATTTGTGCCCAGAAAAAGTCCCTCCACTGTACTTTATGCATTGTAGTATGCATTGTAGTATGTGGTTGAGCAGCCAAAAGAAATTCCAGAGCGCTAAGCATATGTCAAGTTTGTTGGAGTGCTTGGCAGGAGTGCCATCTATTAGTCACCAGTCTTTTGGTCCCTTAGCACCTACATCATCAATGAAGCAAAGGACAAGTTTGTATATTTTAGGGTGTAAAATATAGGTGACGTTGTCATGAAAGATGGGAACAGAGTTGGTCCAACCCATGGGGAGGGTAACTAGGCAAAGGGCATCAAAGGGCATTTGGAAGGTGGTCAGGTCTTGGGAGGTGGGATGTATTAGCTGCTCATTGTAGCAAATGTCAAGGTCCATGGTAGCACCACAGATTCTGCTGGCAAAGGATTCCACCACATAATCCAAGAACAGTGGCACCCCAGAGTGCCAAGTGGTGACCCTATTTAGTGGTTCCAAATTGTGTACAATACAAAGTTTACCATTTTTCTTGAGTACACAAAACCAACGTAAGTGGTAAGCACTATTTGAAGATTCATAAATGCCAGCCTTGATCTTGTTGCATATGATCTGGCAGACCTCTTCCTCCAATCCTGGAAGAATAGGCCTGTTGTGCTCAGTCCAAGGTATATGGAGGATAGTAGAAATTACCACTGGAGGGGAAGAAGTTAGTCCTGAGACTGCCCCTTTCCATGTCATCTGAAGCAAAGGCTTTGTTCTGTTTTGACATCAAGTCACTAATGATGTTGAGTTCTGCCTGTGTAAGGAAGCTAGTGTTGTGGTCTTTAAGGAGCTGTTGGTGCCTTTCCTTAGTAAAGTGTCTATTGGGCTAAAATGGTGGCAGGTTGGGATCTAAAGGTGGCATGCCAGCTAGCAGGTTGCCAAGGATTTTCCTCTCAATTCTGAACTCCTTGGGAACACTGCTGGTGACTGGTTTGGTTTTGAGTACTATGGGCTTATATTTCTTCTTAACCTGTACTCCTTTCCTTTTAGGGGTGTTAGTGTATGCATAAGTAGGGTGAACCTCTGAGGAAGAGGGTAAAATTGATTGTGCAAGTCTAAAAATTGCAGGGGAAGGGAAATGGAGTAAAGTAGTCAGGTAGGTTTTGGGAGAGGCAAATGGTTCAAAGGCTTTGGAAGCAGTAAGGTACAAATATAACAGTGCAGAATTTTCAAGAGGGGTGGAACTATCAATGGTATTAGTGCTAGGAGTCTGACGAGGGGAAAGTACTTCAGGGTCAAGAAATGCCATTTTCAATATATGCAGACTGTCCAAGATATATGCAGACTGTCCAAGATATGATCATATTCTAATGCAAGCGCCACATCTCCATGATCATTGTCATTGCTAATCACATCCTCAATGGTGGATGAAAACACAAGTGGCAGTGCTTGTCCAGGCATTGGCACATAAAGATTGGCCCCTTGCCATGTGGCCCTTTGTTCCTATCCCCAGAGAATGTAAGTATTGTGCACCTTGGGCCAGAATCCAGGTCACTAATAGTCAGGGTAGTTTCTTTGTCAGTAATAGTCTAGGCTATAGAATGTGCTAAGATGTTAAAGGATTGTCCAAAAAGAAGGTTGTAAGCTAGAGAGCAGATAATATGGATTTGGAGATAGAATGTTACATTGCCAATGGTGCAGAGTACATTCTTGGCAAGACCCAAAGATCTGTCAACAGTGCCATTGGTGCTTTGCATGTTGAGCACAATACCAGGGTCATAGATTAAGCCAAGGTCACTAGCAACCTCCACTACTATAGAGATGATCTGTGAGCTGCTATCCACAATAGCCTCTACTTCAGTACAGTTGTCTATAGTCATCATGATGGAACAGATAGCTTGGGAGTCATGTGCCACTATCAGTATGGCTAGGTCCTCATCAGTGTTGAGGGACTTGATGCAAGTTTCAACAGGGTCAATAGAGGTGGTGTTAGTGACTTTGGCAGGGGTTAAAGATACAGCATTGGTGCTTAGCATAGGGGGTGTGTCACTGGCAACTGCAAAGCCTAGTAGTGCATTGTCCAATTCATTCATCTCCACAACACTAGTAGCTACTTGGCGCTTAGGGGTCACCACTGTCCTCATTTGATTTCTGATGTCTGGCGCTATACTGCATAACTCCTCCACTGAAAAGGTGATTGCTGACTTCATAATGCATGCAAAGACTTGTTTTGACTTTTCTATGTCGTAGATGGGCATAGTAGGACAATAAGCACCCTCAGCTCATTTGTTAGGGGCACCAAAGTTGCGTTGTGCTGGTGGCTGGTAGCAATTATTAAGTTCTGAATAGGGGTGGAGAGTGTCAGATTCTGCTAACTACAGGGGCTCAGTCCACTGAGCAAATCCTTACATGGCATGCACAATGTCCACAAACACAGCAGTACTGTCAAGAGCATGGGGCATATGAGACCAGGGTGGAGCTGAGGATGCAAGTGGCAGTCAAGTGAGTGATCACCGGTCATGCTGGAGCAAGAGTGTGAGTGCCAATGGTGAGGAGAGGGGTTAGAAGATGAGTGCCTGGATGAGCATGAGTCCTGAAGATGTGATGATAGAGATGAAGATGAGTGCCAGTGTGTGAGCGAGCCCTGGGTCTGGTGAACAGATAGCCAGGGTAAGCGAGGGGACTTAGCAAGTCCCAAGATCAAAGATAAGGGGCACAGAAATCTAAGCAAGCCAAAAGAGGAAAGAGTCAAGATGAGAGATGAGAGATGGAAGGAGAAACAGAACAAGTTGAGACTAAGGCAGGAAAAGAGAGAAGAGAGAAGAGACTTATAAGCTTGAGGCACAGAGAGAGAGAGAAAGCAGAGTTAGATTGAGAGTATGAGATGAGTAGAGATAACAGAAGCAAGACAATATGAGACAAGTACAAGGCAAAAATGAGATAAGTTGAGAAATGGAAACCAGGACACATGAGACTAAGAAACAAAGACAAAACACAAACTAGAGACAAAGTACGGCAATATCAAGACTAGAGTATGAGATTCTACTCTACAACTTATATACTGGATGGTATGTAGGCCCTGAGACTCAGGTCTGGGCCTTGGTAGGGAGTGCCAAGCCTTGTTTGAGCATTGTTGGGCTCACCATCACATAGAGGCAAGGCACGGTCATAAGTTCATGCTTTACAGGTTTTTTGCTTATTGACTGTTGTGTAGGGGTGTCCACTTCAGCGGTGGACCCATCACACATGTTGCTGGAAATTGTGGTGTCACACCAGCTGACTTGTTCAGCCTCAGTGTTGCCGGTGAAGTCTTCTTGGCCAGCATTGCAGCCTGGAGTTGTTCGTCCTGTCTCAGTGGGTCAGCGAGTGCCTCAGGCAGACATGACCACTGAGCAGTTTGCTGAGGCAGTGAGTCAAGCTCATGAGCTGCCAATGTTGGTGTGGTGCCGCATGCAGGGCCCAGTGCATGGCCTGCTCTGTTCTGTGTCCAACTGACTTTATTTCCAGTGTCTTTTTTGCACTCACTGGAGCAATCCTTGTGAGTATGAGGTGCCAGTGGTCAGCTCACATCAGGATTTGTTGGTTTGCCTGGCATGTCGGTTGAAGCATAAGTGGTGCTCAGTGTTTCAGCTTTGGCAGGTGGTCTGTGTGTTGACAGAGCAAGGCGGGGAGCTACAGTGGGTGTTGGGGCAAGGAGCAGTAGGTGTGTGTAGCAGCAGCAGCAGCAGCTCAGTTTGGGCTCCCAAAGGAGATGTCTGAGACAGACGAAGAGGGTAGTGGAGGGGCAGGAGCATTAGTCATGGTGAGGGTGGGGCTGCTACAGGGCAGGCATAGGGTCAGAGAGGTGCTAGTTGCAGCAGCACATGACAAGGGCAAGTGCCAAGCATTGTTGATCCTGGAGGTGGGGCTTAGCAAGTGGCAAGCCTCCCCTGTGCCAGAGCCTGGCCCCAGCAAGAGGCTACAGGGCAAGGCAGCAATAGTGGGCCCCCCCAGAGCTCATGTCTTTTTGCTGGTCTCAGCACACCTGTGGGTGGCCTCTGAGATGGCAGTCAAGCAGGACCTAGTGGCATCAAACATGGAGCTACACCAGCACATTCAAGAGCTGGTGAGTCAGAGGGTGGATTAGGAGGATGAAGTGCAGGCGGCGGTGGCAAAGTGTGACACGGCTCAAGGTGGCAAAATTGAGGGCATGGATGGTAGAGTTGGAGGCAAGGACTACAAGGGCAGCATTGGAGGATAGCAAGGTGTTGAGGATAGCATGGGCAGCAGAGTGGGAGGCGATTCAATGGCAAGACTGGGCGCTGGTAGAGGCAGCATCTTGCTGCAAAAGCATCCTATGTGAGTGACACCCTACTCTTACCTCAACTGATTACCAGTGCAAGCTGAGTCTGGGAGCACTGGCTGCTCCTTGATGGTGCATTGGCAGCCCAAGTGTTGCTCTAGGAGGGCATCAAATGGATGCTCTTTGACTTACTCATAGAACTCAACCATGGAATGGCCCAGCTGAAGTTGCTATTGGCAGGGCACCAGCAGCGGAACACAATCATGCTGGGATCTTGGATGGCAGTGGCAATCAACATGGAGGAATTGCTACTATTACAAGATGGCCATCTGGCATTGTTGGCAGCCCAGATGAAGATGGCGATGGTGATTGTGGGGCCAGAGGCAGGAGGGAGTGGGGTGATGTAGAGCAAGGAAGGGGTCAACTATTCATCAAGCTCCTGCACCACCCTGGTCCCTGATTTTTTGAACTTTTGTAGATATTGTATTCGTAATTGCTGTTCTAAATTGCTTCTTGTTGTGTCTGAGTTTGTTTCAGGGATTGTGAGAATTAAGAAGTTTGAAGATGCAAAGAAACACATAGGTGTCTTGGTGAGAGTTGAATCTCTAATGAAACCAGAGGCGGGGGTTACGCCCACTAATGCCATCTGTGAGCACTAGTCCTGAGGGTCCTGGGGCTTGTTGGGGTACTGCCAGTGGAAGTTTCATAGCTTGGCAGAGGTGCCAGCAAAATTCTTCTGAGGTCTCCAAGTGTTATCCTCAAGTCCATAGCCTTTCCAGCAAACAAGATAGTGAGGACAGCCATGGATGAGTCGTGAGTCAAGGATGTGGTTGACCTCATAGTAGTATTCATTTTCAACTTTGATGAGCAACGGTCAGCTGGATCGCTGTCCAGGGAAGGAACCTGGGGCGTATTTCTCAAGGAGGCAAATATGAAAGACTAGGTGTAGGCCCTTGAGTTCTGGAGGTAGGTCGAGCTTGTAGGCATGAGTCAAGACCTTCCAGAGGACCTTGAAAGGGCCAAGTTATCTGTGATCAAGCTTGATTGAGGGTTGCCAGGTCTTCAAATTGCACCAGTCAAGCCAGACAAGAGTGCTGGAGGTCCAGTCAGGAGTGACTTTGCAGTGAGCATCAGCGTGTTTGGTGTATGCTTTGTTGGCAATGTTGATTTCATTCTGGAGGAATTGATAGAGTGACTGGAGGTCCTGGGTGACTTTGTGGGCTACATAGGAGGGATTATCTCTAAGGGAGAGAGTGAGCTGGGGGTTCTAACCTTTATTAGCATAAAAAAGTGACACTCCAGTAGCAGAATGGGAGGTGTTGTTGTAGGTAAACTCTGCCAGGGGCAGTTCGGTGTGCCAGTCGTTCTGTAGGTATTTAATGTAGAGGCAGAGATACTTTTCCAAGGTCTGGTTCACTCTTTCAGTCTGGCTGTCAGTCTCCAGATGGTAGGTGGTGGAGAGATCAGTCTTAGTCTCTAGGGCCTTACACAGAGACTGCCAGAACCATGAGATGAAAAGGGGGTCGCAGCAAATACAATGTTGTCTGGAAGTCCATGCTTGGAGAATATGTGCTTGAGGAAGAGTTTGCCAAACTTCAGGGTGTTGTCAGTGATGCAGCAGGGGATGAATATGGCTTGCTTAGTGAGGCAGCAGACAATGACAAAGATGGTATCAAAGCCCTCCGACTGAGGGAGCTTGACAATGTGGTCCATCAAGATGGAGAACCAGGAGCAGCAACCAATGAGTAGTTTGATGAGACCATAGGGGCAGTAGTGGAAAACCTTGGCCCAGAGATACAACTCGCAAGCCCAGATGTACTGGGTGACATTTTTCTTCATGCCTGGCCAAAAGTAAGTCCAGGAGATGAGCTGAAGGGTCTTACAAATCCTGGAATGTCCATGGAGCTTGTGGTCATGGTGCTGGTGGAGGATGTCCAGGCAAATCTTCTTGTGGTCTGAGGCATAGATTTGTCCATTCCAGAGAAGGAGTCAGTCATAGGAGGAGAGTGTGAAGGGGTGGTCAGTGTTGGTGTTGTCTGCAGTGTTGTTCTGGAGGTCATGCTGCGTGAAGGTGTCCCAGGAGGCATTGCAAATTTGGTGTAGGATACCTTCTTCATTCATCATGAGCATAGCAGAAAGATGTTTGGGTGGGATTACCACTCAATGATTGACAATGTTGCATTCCACCTCAAATGATTTTTTGGGGTACATGTCCAGTCTCTGGGTGAGGGCGTCAGGCTTGGCACCAAGTTGGCTGGGGTGGTAGTGGATGGTGAAGTTGTACTCAAAGAGAATTTCTGACCAGCCAGCCAGCTTGGCAGCGGCTAAGTTGCTTAGTCATGGTGAAGTACTGGAGGTTGTTGTGGTCCAAATAGACTTGAATTCAATGTGGGGCACCCTCAAGGTAGGCCTGCCACTGCTTGAAGGCTTTGATTATGGCAAGGAGCTCCTTGTTGTAGATGTTGTAGTTGAGCTCTGCAGAGATCATCAAGCGGGTGTAGAAGACAATATGGCTCATCACCACCAGGGTCCATCTGCAAGAGTATACCAGCGATGGCATAGTCAGAGGCATCGCATTCAAGAACAATGAGAGAGCAGGGTCAAAGTGGTGGAGGATGGGGGCAGAGGTGAAGGCTTCCTTGAGGAGGGTGAATATTTGCTGTCCCAGTTCTATGGGGTGTCCTTTCTCATGAGCCGGTTGAGGAGTTTGGTGATCCTGGAGTAATTATCAATGAACCAGTGGTAGAAGTTGGCGAAACCAAGAAATGACTGCACCTCTTTTATGTTCTGGGGTGGAGGCCAGTTGAGGATGGCCTCCACCTTTGCGAGGTCCATGCAAATGCTGTCTAGAGTAACAATGATGCCAAGGTACTCAACTTTGGTGGTGTGAAATGAGCACTTCTCTGGTTTGGCATGTAGGTGGTACTCCCAGAGTTGTTTGAGGATGTGGCAGACATGGTTGTGGTGCTCCTCCAGTGAGTTTGAGTAGATCAGGATGTCATCCAGGTACATGATGATGAAGACATTGTTCATGTTGTGGAAAATGTTGTTCATGAAGTACTGGAAGGTGGCAGGGGAGTTGGTCATACCAAAGGGCATCACTAGATATTCAAAGAGGCCATAGCAGGTGCAGAAGGCAGTTTTCCATCCATGCCCTGGGGCTATATGGACATTATTATCACCAGAGTGGAGGTCAATTTTGGTGTAGACTTTGGTGCTGCAGAGGCAGTCAACAAGGTCACCAATGAGGGGAAGTGGATACTGGTTCTTGTTAGTGACTTTGATGAGGCCCTGGTAGTCAACCACAAAGTCACAGGGAGCCGTCCTTCTTCTTGGCAAATAGGACTGGAGCCCTGGCAGCGGAGATCAAAGGCCAAATGAAGCCTTTACCGAGCACAGTGGCCTTCATATTGTCAGACCAGATGTGGTAGTTGGTACCATCAAACTTTGCGAACTGTAAGGTCTCGGAAGTTGTTTCACTGGCAACAGGGCCCATAACCTGATGGAGCATAGCACAGATATGTTTAGACACGAAATATATATATTCGAACTGGAGTTTGTAAGTCAAGGATGACACGAACCCCAGGATAGTAGGTGGACTATATACCCCTTTTCAAGTCATGATGATATCAGGTAAGACACAACTTAGTAACAACGGTCTCATATTTAGTAAGTATGTTTTAGAATTACGCACTTGATGATACTGTAACGACAAAATGGGCTTGGCTTGGCCTGGCTCACGGCCTGAAGCCGGGCCAGGAACATCACGAAGATACTTGGGACTTTTACACTGTATTATGAGATTCAGGAACGGAACAGGGATTTAACGCTGTTGCAAAGGCAGAAGGCACTGGGCAAGCACACCCAAAAGGTAAACTCAACCCATCTATTTACGGCAGGATACATATTCACCTATGGACAGTAATATAGAAGGCAATCCCTACTAGGACCAGGCCTCAACAGGTATCGGGATCTCAAGAAAACGTTATGTCATCTCCGTGAATGAAAGAGCCTTTGTCTGTTCCACTATACTGACTGCATCTGAGAATCTGGGAGTGAACTCGCAGTCAAACATAATGGGTCGGCTATGAACTCACATGTGTCAATAATACCGTGAAAGTGTGTAGGCATAACTCACACCAGCACCCCCATATTATTACTCCGGTCAGTGTCTGGCCGACACCTATTTGAAGGGTTTATGCTGACGGCCCAAAGGATGCTCGCTATATTGATCAACAATGAGTTATTGGCCATGTGTCTCCCCACACAGAGTCTAAGTTGCCGAGTCAGGTTGTTTGAATTTGAAGGTACCTGTTTCGTACCGTCGTCCGAACCCAAAAGTCGCATGGCCCTCATCCTTGGTATCCGGAATCGAAGACTTCATCGAACCGTCTTCATTTAGAAACCTGGCGGGATTGAAATGTTCTGCATCTTCGCCATACACTTTGCGGTCACGGTTCAGTGCCCTAAAAGATGTTGATATCAAAGGCAAGGATCTTCAAGGGGAACATCATCTAACCAAATATTCGCGATAACGACTGAATTTGCTGGAATGAGGTATCCTTTATACCAGTCATCCTATTCTTTGTCAGATATGCTCCAAAGATCATTCACAACACTAACCGCTACTGAACGATGAGGAAGACCTTATGGACTTGAGTAAGGTTCGACAGGAAAATGACATACCGTGTGTGATGACTTACCAACAGGATCCACAGGATGCCATCGTAACACTTCCTTTACGATAGCACGAATATATGGAAGATTGGGGAAGTCTGAGAAGACAGGCATACGGGATCGTCCAACGATCGCGTCAAGTTCCTCATGAGCTCGTTTCTGTACATCTGGATAAGCCGCCATAGCGGTGATAAACCACGCCATCACCGCAGAAGTCTATGATAATTGATCAGCTTTTTTTAGTAAATGGGCCTTTTTTTTACAGTTTCAGCTCCCGCCGCACTAGGAAAGGTCAAAATTAAATAAGAACCCACAAACTGTTCTGTTTGCTTACAACATAGCTGCTGCTAACCAAGCGGATTCTCGATTTGTAAGGCCATATTTCTCTGTACCGTTGATTAACGATGAGCAGAAACTCGGTCGTTCGTCTCCTTCGGCCTTTTGTTTTTGCAAATGTCATTTCACATGGAAGTACCAAAAATGGTCATAATGGCACTTACCAACCGATACTTAACATCATCATACATACCTTCAAAGGTGATCGAATCTTTTGTGTGCCAAGTCAAGGCATCTCTTTTCCATTTTGCAATCCAAGTAGGGAGATATCGCATCCAGGTGAAAAACTCAACAAAATGAGCCCCAGGAAAAGCTGCCCGTACCAATCTCTCAACAAAATTATTGATCTGATGGATTGCAGGGTCATCCTCAGATTCAAGAGTCGGAATATCATAGACTGTCGACATGATGGAAGACGCAGCAGCTCTATGCCAATGTGACTGCGTCAAAAACAGGCCGACACAAAGCAAAGTATCTTACCTTCTCAGGTGGCTGTCCCATTTTTGGGGGCGAATAATGAGGTCGTAGGTAAGTAGAACTGCTTCAGCTGTTTGCACCGGCACGAACTTGAGAGATTCCGCCTTGTTGAGTTCTGCATGCGCCGCACGTCTCATCCGACGCCATCTAAGAAACATAAAAAGATTAAACATACAGTCAACATACATAGGAAAAAGTCAGCTTACGTCTCACCATATTGAGCAAAGACAATAATGAGTCCTCCAGACAACATGTCAGAAGCGACCTGGTGTGATCCGTATTCAAAACACTGTGAGCTCTTGGAAGTGTCTCGTTTGAAACGTACAATGTTGGAAGGACGATCAGAGTAATTGGCAGCTCTTCTATCAAGTAGGTCCGCTGCAGCTTCGTGTGTGTTGAGCACGACGGTGGGTTGTCCTGCAATGTCCAGATAAAATATTGGTCCTAAGAAGGGGAACGTGTTATAGTCATGAAGAGTAGAAATGCACCAAGGATTGGTATCATACCAAATTGGTCTTTCCAAGCAGTGAGAGGTATCCAGATTTCATGGCAAAGTTGAAAAAGATTGCCAAAAATTGGTAAGCCAGTTGGCCCTGGTGGATATAATGCTCTCCGGCGGCGGCGATGGAGATATTCTCCGACAATGAAGGACCCCATGGTTAAGCAAAGTACAAACAGTTTTACGTCCATAGTCACCAATAATGACGGTGTGTCTGGCAGTTAGCTGGAATGTGTCTGGCAATTAGCTGGAAGGTGTGCTAGTTAATATTATAGCTCGGACCGATAATACCTGCTTCGGAAGGGGTTGCCGTAGCAGCAAGCGATGCTAGTAGTACAACGTCTAGTTCTGCCTTGGTTCTGCCGACCAATTGAAACAAGGATCACAGATAGAACATGCGATAGCCCTCATAACACCGGGAGTCATATAATCCTTTTTGGAGCCTGTCAGGAGTCAATTGGTCAAGTTTCGAAGTCGTCGTTGTCTCGGATATTTCCGATGAAACATACAAGTATATCGTGCGGACAACACAGTCACTTCCCCGAAGAACTTTTTTTCTCTTCTCTATCGGTCAGAAACTCGGTACACTTCGACTTGACCGCCTGACCAACTTTCCGGAACGTTTATTCCTATATCGCTCGAAAAATGGAAAGAATTTGGGAAATTGATTGTATTCCTGCCGTGATGTTTATAAATCTGTTTAGCGTTGTCAATTATGAGATGTACGGAAACCATGTCAACTCTGGGTGGAGAGATATAATGAGATTTCAGAACCTTCATAAAGTAAGGCTAGAATGTATGTGTTACTCATCCATCTACAATGATGCACTAGACGAAGTTCTACTCAAAGGTCCAAAGGTGATGATGCTGGGTCTGGGTGGTCAATTGATGGAAATATGTCAACTTTATGCAAGTACAGATGACCAGCACGCGTAGGCATCATCGTCAATTATTCATAAGAACGTTTAAGCACGCAACAGAGATTTTAGAGTAAACATATTGTCTATTGAAATATATGTAGCTATTGAGATATCATAACTTTGTTTCAGTCATACATTGTTAGAGGGTAAAAATTACAAGGCAAAGATGAAATCCTCATTTTGAGAGTCAGTGAGGTCAAGAAATGCTTGATCATTAACAGGAGCTCCAACGTTGACATGCCTCTCAAGTGACACATCAACAAAAACAACTGCCTTGCCTGACCTGGCGCGAATATCGGCATGTTGTCGATTTCTGAATGCAAGGAACACAGCCGTCACCCTGCATAATGTAGAGAATGCTGAATTAAAGATGGAAAGGGGGTGGGAAAGCTTACAAGGTAAGGACAGCAAGAATTATCCAACAAATCAAACTATTGTTCATGGTGAGGGTTCATGATGAGGATTCTGCCAGCAACATGGACTCTGAAACAGCTTACTCAGCGATGAGTCCTCTATGGTAAGTAGGTTTATCCTCTGTTCGGTACAACAGTGGTCCGACGATCTGAAGACATGAAAAAGAATATTTGATTGAACAAGGGAATTTCGTACATTACCCGCGCACTGCGCAATGAAAACAATGCCAGTTACACAGGTCCTCTTCGTATTACCAGCGGTATTTTGCGCACTCCAAGCGTACAACATAGGCTCTATGGAGTCGATCATTTGTCATTTCTCGTCATATCAACTAACCTATTCACGCACGTAAACCCGTGAAGAAGGAAAGCTTTCGTTGAAGAGAGTAAAGGTTATAGGCTTGTACAGTAAGTCAGTAGAAACAACATACCACGTAATAACAACCAAGCAGCGTGTTCCGCAAGTCCTGCGTACGACCCAAAATCAACAAAGCAGAGGCACCTCCGATCGGGGGAACGGTCAACGCAAAAATTACAGGCCACTTCAGCTTGATTGTGGTAGACACGTAGGCCGATAAGAGGGTCACGATGACTTGGAAAGCACCAAAGGGGATGTTGAATAGGATTGTATGAAACTGGTTGAAACCGAATCCTTCTGCACGGTCGTCGTTCATCAGAAATCGCTAATAAAGTGACAAGATGCGAAACTCAACCGATAATCAGAGGCCCAAATGCACTGATGCCTCCGCTGGGTAGGCTGAGCATTTTAAATCACTACAATGCATACAATCAATTTAGGTTTGACTTACGCGCAGACGAATAGAAGACCGAACCAAAGATACGTTTTAGGGTCGGTGAACGTATCACAAACTTGTTCCCACTTCCATACTTTGGATTCGGTGCCCTATTGATATCTCACAGTTGTTGTTTTTCTCGCAATATGAAACAGTGAAGCAGATTACTTGGTTGTTAGCACGTAAACGTTCCAATGCAATTATCCTCTCCTCGCGATTCAGGAATTTTGCGGTGGTCGGCGAGTCAGGAAGGACAAAGCTGGTAAGTTGCGTAAGACGACGGAGATCAGAATATAATGATTATATCCCACATGACAATTGGCGATATTACAACAGTGAATATACCGATAAATAGGAATATGACCTTTCATATTTCAATACGGAGCCCATAAGGAAGCCAGCAGAATCTCGGAACCTGATATGGTTTCAGTGCACCTGTGATGTGTCCGAGCCCGAATGTTAACAATGATCCGACCTGCCAGATGAGGGTTGAGATTTCTTGTCACTTCAACAATCTTCACAGACCATAGCAGTAACCCCATTCACCGCCATCCACAAAGATAGCCTCATTGTTTGCTCCCGACGCCTCCACCACATCTGTGTAATTGTGATGAAACAAGGAGCTTTGGGGCAGATGAGACGATGAACTGATTGTATACACACTTTGACTTGCCTACTGTAGCCTCGAAAAGGCCAAGGAAAAACCGGGCTGCAATGAGACCTTTGAAGTTTTTCGCAGCAGACGTCGAAGCTACAACCACTCCCCACATGAACACGTGAACAAACACTAAAATTCAGGTCAGTTCGTACAATCAATGCAAAAATAATCAAAGACTTCACAATATTTCGCCACAGGAAGTCTAACAAGCAAGTAGGAAGAGACAGGCTGCCATATCAGCTGTGCAACGTATACAATGCTGCTGAGCCAGCTGTACTGAGATCCAACAAGTCCTGTGAAAAATGGTTACAAATCAAGAGGACGGAGGGGAAAAACCATACCAGTTTCTTGAACGATCCCAAACACCGAGGTATACGAAAGAGATGACCTGCCTACACTTAAGGACCTAGAAAAAGACCTTCGAATATATATGGACACGTACTTATCAAGCTGCTGCGTGAAATACACCAAAAGCACGACAGGCATAACCCACAAGTCAATCTTTCGCAAGACCTTCTTATCTTCCTCCTCCGAAGGCAGGGCCCTCCCTGCACTTTCTTCAAGCAAAGCAAGTGCCACATCAGTACCTTGGACATGAGCTTTTACAAGTATAGGTGAGAGAACTGAGATCATGCTCTCTCTTTCTTTTCTCACTGACGAAGTTGGAGACGAAGGTATCCGTGAAATTGAGGGTAACGACACGTCGTTAGACAGCTGTAGTGTAGACAAGAGCCATACATGGTAGTTGCTGACTTGTACCTATGTATATCAGAAGTCATCTCTGCGCGAGACCGGTGACCTGCAGAAAATGTTGTGTTGAGGTCACTGGACCGCCATAGCGTGATACTTTAGACCAACATGGTACAACGTATCAATCGGGGGGTCCCATGATCATGAGCACACCTGAGCCAACAATATACATCGGCTATGTCAGGTAACTTCTAGATGTGGCACCTTAGTTGACCTCGCATTTTGGTTCGAGATGAGAGAAGAATCTTATTTTTCGGCGGTAGAGCCCTGCTGTGTGTCCAGCTTTCAAAAGGCACAATCAAGAAGTGTCCTGCAATCATGTGTCATAATTGTGACGGTGGCGGGAGACAATCGAGGCCGAAGACACAAACTACTAGTGACAGGTGCTGCTGTAAAGCCGTCAAAAAATTTGTTTGTTTCTTTGCCATGTGAACACATACATATCGTAAAAGGCGCGGTCCGTCCCGGACCGCAGACAACAGTTGCATTGCACGGAGCTCACAGAAGCTCAGTCAGCAGATCTTTCTCCATTCTGACATCATGTCCAACCCATCCTCACAGATCGGCGGAAGGGTAGCTATCGTCGGCACAGGTAGTCGTGCAGAGATGTTCGTTCGCGGCATCGTCGAACGACCGTCGAGTGTGCTCGTAGGTATCTGTGAGCCAAACTCGATTCGGGCGCAGTACTACAATGATCTTCTCATGTCGCTTGGAGCGAAGGGTGTTCCTGTGTATAAGCCAGAGGAGTTTGGGAAGATGCTAAAGGAGGAAAGGGTGGACGTGGTTGTTATTACCTGTGTCGATGTCTTGCATGATTTGTATATCGTTCCTGCATTAGAGGCTGGAGGTGATTGTCAACCGATATAGTAGACTATCAAATACTTACAATTTCTACTCTTTAGTGCGAGTGTTGACTGAGAAGCCCATGACCACTGACGTTGCCAAATGTAGGCAGATCCTTGAAACTGTCCGAAAAACAGGGCGACATTTGACAGTCACATTCAACTACAGGTGAGCGACATTTGATTAATCCGTCTTCAGTGCTGATAGCGGAGTAGGTACAACCCAGTTCATGAACTCGTGAAGCGGACAATATCTGAAGGGAAGATAGGTCGAGGTAAGCCGGGCTGTATTATCAGTTCGAGTGTAATTGACCATGACTACGACGTAGTGCTTTCCATCCATTTTGAATGGCTCCTTGACACCGTCCATGGCGCTGATTATTTCCGTCGCTGGCATCGTCAGAAAACTAACTCTGGAGGACTCATGGTACACAAATCCGGCCACCACTTTGATCTAGTAAACTGGTGGATCGACGCTGAGCCTGAAACTGTCGCGGGGTTTGGTAAGTTAGCATTCTATGGCGACGAAGCAGGGAAGAGATACGGATGGGCGAGGGAATACTTTCGTGCAAGGGGAAGTGAAGCAGCAAAGGATGATCCGTTCGCGATCCATCTTGACGCAGATCCAACGTATAAGAAAATATATGCCAATGCGGAGGGGGAGGATGGATACTACCGCGATCAGAATGTATGTCCTCTTTAGAACTAATTTTTTCGGATTATTCAAGTTTTGTACAGGTCTTCGCACCCGGAATAGGAATTGAAGATGACATGAGCGTCATGGTCCGTTATAACACAGGGGCGACGTTGACATATCATTTGGTGAGAGGCTTTCGACCACCATATCATAGCCTTCAGTTGATTGATTACTAGACTGCGTATTCCCCGTGGGAGGGTTATCGTGTCATGTTTAATGGATCGCATGGGCGACTGGAACTAGAAGTTGTTGAATCCAAATATCGCATTCCTTCATCCTCTGAGGCAGTTTCTCATGGCACGCAACCACTTCCACACGCGGGCCCAGCGACAGTGACATTACAGCGCCTCTGGGAGAAACCAGTGAAGCTTCCTGTGGTACATGACCATGCCGGACATGGTGGTGGAGACAAAAGGATGTTGAATGTCTTGTTTGGACCAAAACCTGGGGAAGCTCCTGAAGTTGGTGATGCAGCCAAACAGAGCGCGGATGAGAGGGATGGCGCCCTTGCACTCGCTGTCGGGCTGATGGCGAACGAAAGTTTTAAAACTCAAAAATTCGTCGATTTGAAGAGTCTGAGTCTTCCGTTGGAGCACATTCAGTTCAAAAACATCATGTAAATAGAACATTGCCTGATCCGCAATGAAGTGTTTGAGGATCCTGATGGCATCCGCAATGATCTGATGGTATCAACGGTAAACAGAACCTCCCATTTTCATTATCCTTGGCATGAATCCTTCCTCGTAAGTTCAACAACACCACTTACAATGGGCTGCAAAGCCAGGTCATCGTCTATCAAAATCCTTCTTCTGTGTGCAACCTGCACCCTCCTTCTCATAGTTTCCATCAAGCCCAGCGTTCTCGCACCGGTCGACTTTTTCAGACCTACAGGATTCAATTTCGACCGCATACGAGGGAAATGCCCGCCCCGAGCCTACGGAAACGGTCGCTGGACTGGCCCGCATTACCGCACAGATATTTCAAATATGACAGACCAGTCTCAAGCACTTGCTTTCTCTGGTTTCGAGGGCTGCGCCAGCTCGCGCGAATTCTTCTGGCATCTCGCTTCTGACAACGCTGACCAATGGGACCGGTTTCCTGAAGCTCAGTCCTATAAGTGGACCGTTGGCCCAGAGGATGGGTGTGAAGGCCTGGATGAGCTGAACAAGGAGAACATGGTAAGGGACATGGTGAAGCAGGGTGGATGGCTATTGCTCGGCGACTCTATCACCGAAGGCCACTTCTTCTCGTTGTCATGTATTCTATACCCGCACGTAATCGCTACGCCAACCTACACTCCGAACTCATACTTTGACCGTGCGTGGCCGCAGAATCTCTACCTCAACCCTGATTCACCGCTTGTCGAGAAAATGTACTTTCCTCCCGACTTCAACATTACAAAGACTCCACTTGCAACGTTCCGACGCATTGATCTTCTCATGACACCCGAGGAGCTCGCACAACTACACAACACTCTTCACCCGAACACAAGCAAGGATTTTTCCTTATTCTCGGATGAGGCGACATGGAATTTGAGCCCGACCGAGTACCTCCCTCTGTTTCTTGAAAATGGATATAGCACACTTGTGGTCAGCACAGGAGGTCATTGGACGACCACACTTTTTGGCGGGTATGCGGAGGACGCACCTCCGGCATACGAGGGGGCGAAGCTCGGCATTGATGGTGTGATCGACTTCTTCGAACACGCTATGAGAGAGTGGGCTGCGGGTATCCAGAGTGCTTTAGATGAAGCCGGTATTAAGGATCGCGGCGCGAGGAAGAGACAGGTTGTGGTTCGCGCGTACCTTCCCGGACACGATGACTGTCATAATATCAAACAACCCTGGAGCGAGGTCCGGACTGGAGGTAGCCATTCCTACAATTGGGGAAGCATTTGGAGATATAATGAGGCATTCGAGGTATCGAATGCTCAACTTCTACAAGATCGTTCTTCACTGAAAATGAATAACGCTCTCAGAAAATTCTAACGGAAACATCGGGAAAATACCCCAACCTGCATTACCTCGCTATTGAGCGACCTGGGCGCCTACGGCCCGATGCGGTACGCATTTCAACAGGAGTGCTCGTTCCTGAACCTCATTTTCTCACGGTAGCACACTACGAGCGACTGTCTCCACATCATGACTGGCTCAGGCGTCATGGAGGGCTGGTCTCATTACATCTGGCATTATGTCTCCAAGGAGCTAGGACGAGGGCGACATTCACGTGTGCACACATAGTCAATTCAACGGAAGGAACCGGAACTGGACAATGGAAATTGCCTTTTGAAAAGGAAGCAAATACTTACATGAATCATCTAATATGCTATTGATTGCATTGTTCATTGTTTCTTGCCGTGTTGTGCTTTGTTTGTGTTTATACCTTCGAAGGCCCACCCTTGCAACATAATTTATAACCACTGATTTCCACATTAAAGATATTTGCTTGAGCAACTCGTGGTAAGGACAGTTCCATTACAGCGTAACTAGCCGAGTGCATTTTCTCTAGATGTACTATGACAACCTAATCTTGGGAAGTCCGTACGGACCACGTATATATGTCATCCAACTCGGAACTCGTCCTATGGGGGCTATTATGATACACATCAGAGTGCACACATGCACACAGAGGGTAGCGCGCGCAGCAAAGAAAGTTGGAGGGCCGCGTGACAAATAGCACGTCACGTCGCATGTGGCGAAGAACTGTGAATGATACGCTGCCGCCGGAAGCTTTCGGAGACCCCCTTCGACTCTCCTGTTGTTTGATTGTTTGGTGCTGATATCCGCTTGCCGAGCTTGCTGAGTCTCATGAGAACATGTCTCGCGCACTATCGCACTATCACTGTTTCATGACGAAGAACTGTATCCCCTCAAGCGTGATCTGCAGTGACGAACAATCGGCAGGCTCGTCAGAATCAAAACCAAACAGCCAAGCATAGAAGTTACAAGGGGTTCTCGGTGCCGTAACAGAAAAAAGTCCCAAAATAAGAGAAAATGATATGTACGTTGACGGGTGGCGTTTCGATTGTTGAGTCTCTGACAAATCGTGGTATCTATATTGTGACTCCGGTATTGGTCTCAGGGCGCGTAGATGCGGTGGTGAGATAGGATTTGAGCAGTCCAAACAACGAAGATACGGCTGAGCATGTAGATCAAGGTACATATACACATATATTCGAAGCGATAAGTCGGAGCTGGTGCCTGGGTTCGGAATAAGCCACTGGGCATTTCAGGCTCCGCAACGGCGAAAGCCGACCCTCTGTCTTTATGTCCCTGCCAATAAATATAAACATCGAGGATGTCTGTCTTTTTCACTCAACCCCGATGACTCAGGAGGCTGTTGTGGGGTCCTGTCGTCATCAAAGCTGACTCGCACATTCATTGTCCATAAGGTCGGTTTCGTAGATTCCGAGAAGTCCGAATATGCTCGGCTATAACTTACCAGCCGTCGCGGAGCGTGTGGTAGGTGAAAAAAATTTTATGACTTCTCAGTCAAGCGATCACTCGAGCGAGAGAACGAACTGATGGTTTCTGTCTTTACGTATGTGCTTACGAACCACACGTGTCTGAAAGTGCATTTTCACTCTGGCACCATCAGATTTTCTCTGCTAAGGATTGATCAATGTACTTGCTTCGTGTTCTGATTAAACAGCTCCGTGGCGCCAACGTGCCCAGAAGAGCTCATGGACTAAATACACAAAGACCTTATAATTTGAATATGCTAGCGCGATTATAGCCTTTAGAGCGCAGTGATTCTGACCTCCGGACTTATTGGATATTTTGATATCACTCTCGCAAGGTATTCGGCGACAATTTCTCCTCCTCGAAATTCAACGGTAAGAGATCATAGAGCAGTCAGGGGATGAACATAATGTAGAGAGTGCTGGAATATGTTACCGTCAGAACTAGCGAAAGGCACACGAACATAACAGGTCCTTATGCGAGGTAAGCGAGTGGTCGTACTTACGTGTAGAGAATGAGGGAAAAAGAAAAGAGCGGATATCAAGACGGAGGAAAAGGCGGGTGACTTGATAGCTGTGAATAACTGTACATGAACAATAACGACTTGTCCATCCTTCTCTATGATGCATGGATGGCCTTGGAAAAACACAATAAAGTTCAGAACATATCATCACATCGTCAAGATTGAAAACTTACATCGAGAGCCTGCTGAGCAGCTGCTTGCTTGGCAGCAGCCTTTCGCCTCGCGACGCCGACGCCTTTGACCTCCCCGCCAACTAGTAGTGCCTCCATGATTAGTAAAGTTTGGACAGCAATACAACAACTCAACTCTTGCACTGGACAGTCCACACAGTGTCTCTAGGATTTCCCATGTAGGATTCGACATAATCCAAGAGGTGAAGCTGTCCCTTTCGTTTTAGCACTTTGCAGGCCAATTTGTTAGGTGTTTTGACAATATATCATCGGGCTTTCCTCACGATTGTGCAAGGTAGTAACGGCGGTTGCTAGAAAAATGGAGTGTAAATAACGAGGAGCGTGTAGAGAGCCTTTGGGCAGACCTGGCATTGCAGATGTGATTGGACTGGCAATTTTTTTTTCGATACAAGATAGGTTGACAAACTGGGAATTGAAGACAACTCTGCATTTCCATCGAACAGAGATATAATTGGCATAACACTCGTAGAGTTCAGTCATGGCGCGACCTAAGACCCCAACACATGACTTCTTTACATTTTCGTACGAAATCGGGTTTGAACTAGGTTTGATGAAAAGTCCATAATCTACGTGGAATGAGTGATCTAGGTTCAATCTTCCAGGAAACGGTTACGAAAGTCATGGAATATGTACTCCAGTGTCTTGTATGACTCTCGTTAGTCTGTAAGTCAGAACTGAATTACGCCACTGTTCCATCGATCACCATCAGACCTTGCGACTCGAAAATTACTCAATTTCTGTATGAATTTTTACTCACCACATCCAAATCAGCAATTTTGTTTTGACCATAACCTAGGATCTCACAAAATTACGTCCTTATTCCAACCTGCGATCTGTTACATACGAATATGTGTCAGGAGGATTCTGAAGATGTCAAGCGTAGCCGAAGGAAAGATAAAGCCGATATAGTTGCCCCACAATTTTGGTTCACGGAACAGACTGAGATATCCACGTCTATTGAGGGGAGAGGCTGGTCGGGAGGCGCCGCGGAAACTGCCCTGGGAGTAAGCCATTGAGTCGGTGGAGCGGTGAAGTTTTTTCTGATCATTGCTTTTTCTTTTCAGCAGCCCTCTTCGCATGAGCAGGTGTCAACAGGTTCCATACGATAGGTACCTATGGTCGGGTATTTTAGACAACGTCATACAGGACTTTATTCAAGTTTCTGCCCGGTTGAGCACGCGAGATGACGGTCCGAACCAACCGCTCAGTGTCACAGCAAGGTCACGCATCAAGGATGTCAGCCTTAAGGGCTCTTTATATCACGGCGGCTATTCCCGTCCTCGCGCATGAATTAAAATGAACTTCGTTCCTTCCGTTCAAGCTTAGAGTCCCTTCCGCGAAGTACACTAACGTCACGATCATCAATGACTCCGAGCTTTTCGCCGGGCTTGAGTCCAGCAGGTGTTTGCCTCCCACATTACATGTTAGTCGAAGGTTAGAACGAACATCAGTATGGCAAAAGAGTTCCTATCGTTCTTTATTTCTCTGGGATTACAGTACTGCCAGAATGAACTTGAGAGTCCCGTAATTAATATCCCCATTTGCATCGTGCATACTTTGTTTACCAAAACTGAACCTTTTTAGACTCCACTTGCCGTTACTTATACTATAGTTCCGCTGGTACGACGGGCCGAAATTCATATTTGATGGACAACAAAGTTCTCACCATGACTCTCTTCTCTCAACCATGTCTAGCGTACTGGTCACGTCAAACACTGTTCATTTTCCAAACGGTATTGATATCTTCTATACTGATAGTGGCCCCCCTCCTGGCTCTCATGACTACACGACCGTCATAATCTTGCACGGGATCACGTTCACGGGCGGTGGGTATCATTAACTACTTTTTCAGTTCCAGATTACTACATACACATCATTGCAATAGAAAACCTAAAAAAACTGCATAATTATGCACATACCTTTAACCTACGCACAGTAATTTGGAACCGACGAGGCTATGCTGGCTCTTCCCAATACAACCCCGACGAACTGGACGATCTAGAATACGGCCGAGGAGCCTTTTTGGAACGTCTAGGCGTCCAGCTTGCTCACTTCCTTCGATGGTTCATTGAACAACACAATGTTCCGAGAGTCAGTGCCGACCACAAAACAGGGGGGTTCGCCATCATGGGATGGTCGTTTGGGAACGCGACTGCGATGACTCTGTTTTCCCATAGAGATCTTCTTCCTTCACAAACATATGATTTGTTAAAAGATTATGTGAAAAATCTCATCATTTATGGTGAGATCCTCCGAACTATCATTTCCTCACTAGCGAAAAATCACAGACGCAACTCTCTTCGCATTCGGATGGAAACTTCCTCCTAATGAGAAGCCTCTAAGTACGTACGATCCCCTTTCGACATTTGCCACCGATCCTCCAGAAGTGGCTCTACGCAACTTTGATGCGTGGGTGAGCTCGTACTACGACCATCCAAAGGACCCAGAATCGGTTAGCGATCTACACTTTGCTCAACGTACGGAATCCGCCACTAGCGATGCCTGGAGTGCAGAAGATTTGAAGGCCTTTCATGATTATGATGCGTTTATGAGATCGGACATGCCTATGTGAGCGTTCGCCCTCTGAATTACTCTGTCACTCGGAGCTGATGGATGACCCAGGTTCCAGCCCCTCTGGCAGCCAATAATACGAGAATTGTCCGACCGAGTCCTTGGACTTGACAATACCTCGACGATGGCGTTCCCAGACTGTCCTATGATTTATCTTTGTCCTACACGAACGACCTGGCGATGCTACTGGTTTGGTATCCAAGCCAAGCGAGTTTACGATGAGCATCTCCCGAACAACGAGGATCTGAGGGCTGCCCTGTTTCTGCCTATCGAGGGTGGAAATCACTTCGTCAGTGCACTGAGCTTTTCTAGATTCACAATCTTACTTAGAGGTTAATGTGTTCATAGGCGCATTGGGATATGCCACAGAAATTGATGGAGGTCATAGCTGTTGGTATAAGACATGATGCTTCCAAGGGAACTCGGGATGTCGTCTGATTTAACACACTATATAAGATCATACTATTCAAGTATGTCAAAGCGATACAATCATACTGGTTGAATGAGAACAGGAAACAGAAGACTCTTTTCTCTTAAAAAGTGATTCACGTCGTGGCTGAAGGATTCACTGCAACCCTACTACCTCGGCTCACGTAATAAGTACCTAATTATGAATGTTTGAAATCTGTCACTGTCGATAATTTTTCATCCATCATCTTGACTCGGCTCGATTCTCAGAAACTCGACTCGCTTGAATACGACGCCTTCGCTTGATCTTTGAATTTGCACACTTTGGCTCAGTCAACCAGCTCCTCTCCTATGCGCTTTTTCTTTGCAATATGGCACATGACCCTGCATTCATACTGGATATAAATCTGTGTAGCCACGCATCACATGGCCATACATTCAGCAAACATCCCAAATGACGCTGATACGAAGTCCAACCTTGGCAAAATGTATGTGCATGGACCCATCTGTGAGAGCAGGGACGACATGACTTGAACGTGCTTCTTCCCCGCTTGACAATCCCGGCCACATGGTCAAATTGATCTTCCTTTCGACGAGTTCTCAGGTTTCTCGGAGAAGGCGGCATGTTCGGAAGCTCGGTCCAAGGAATCCTTGCCCTGCTTGATCACCTTACTTCTCTGGTATTGATGATGACGGTGGAGAGACCGCCACGAATCGTCACAGCTTTCTACGAAGGTCTCCAGACACCTTCCATGGACACCCGCCAATTTTATATACGATGATTGGAGGAAACTCCTGGATCTGCACAATCATTCCGTCTCAAAACTCTGACATGTCGCTTATAGACCCCTGGACCACTCTGAGAACTTATAAGTCCTCCGGGTTGTGGCTCTTTGTGATGCATCTATGCATAACCTAATAAGGTCGTTCCTTTGCGGAATCCTCTATGACTCCCCTGAATAACGACAATGAATTCCATTGGCCTGTACCACAGCGAAGGTACGTCATCTGCTTAAAATAGCTGGGAAACAAACATGTCTTACCCGGATTTTTGAGCTTTCCCTAGACTCCAAATCCGTGAGCTCGACCGATTTGTTCAGAGAGAAACAACAAATTACCTTTGTACCCAATGACCAGTTCTGCTCTAAAATAGTCCAGAAATTTTATACAATCTTCTTCAGGGCTGGAAGACTCAAGAGCTTCTCCAGGTGGCTGGACCTGTTCACTATGAATTTGTATGTGAGTACTTCACTTACAGAATGGGAAGCTTGCTTCATCCAGATAAACAACGCAATGTCAAGTCCTGTAATGTCACTACTCATTGAATACATATTCACTGAGGTCTACATTCTACACATCTGATGTTATTCTCTCTCAATATTTTCATTGTATCTCCTCCACATTGAAGCCAACTAATAGGGAATGAAGTTCAGAAAGTCAATCCCTTGAGCTTACTATCAGCTGAAGCTATGTGTGCTAGTCATAGCACAAGATAAGGTTTGTGTTCATTTTGTACTGCCACTCTTTCTAATTTTAGAATTACTTGATATTGCAGCAGAGAGCACAGAAGGAAGGAAGAAAGGAAGGAGATAACTGGTGGAATCCACAGATGAAACCTGTAGTTCTCTCATTTGTGCACCAGTTGAAGATTTCTTTTCTTTTTTTACCATCCTTCTGCCCTTTTTACTTCATAGTTTATCCATACTACCACATAAGCCACTAATTAGCTTGGCCCACCTGCTTGAGTTTCTGGCACTTCAACAAAGCTGTCTATGGGCATGGAACCTCCCTCACCTATTATTAAGTGCAAGGCTCTGGAAGGGCGACCTCCAAGAGTTGCAGCTCGATCACACAACTAGTAGAGGGGAATTCAAAGTTATATTAGGAATGAAAATCAACAATACAATGGTAACTAATCACCTATCAGAGGGGAGAAAAGTCAATGTAGACCAAAAATGGAAGTCTCCTGACAGGCTCTCCTATATAAACTTATAGATTTGTTATCCTTCTTGCATGTTCTGTTACAGGTGCAACCCTATCAACCTTATCAATTACAGTTTGACAGAAATCAAGACCCCATGGGCAAGAATCAGTTGTCCATTGACCATGCAGGCAAAGCCCCTGCCCAGTGAAATTTTCATGCCCCACACAAACTCCCACATCCTGCACAAAGCCAAACATACCCAAATTTCTGCCCACTGATAAATCATCTACAATTTGGCTTACTTATACTATCACTCTCCACATGTTCAGAACACTTAGTCAATGAGAACTGCATGATTTGACCCCCTTCCACACCTCTATGCAACCAGGGATTTGGAATATGAGTTAATTGTACCTTGATAATGTATAATCTGCTTTTCCTTTGTCAAAAATGAGGGATAATTGAGTGCTTCAAGTTTGGAGGGGTCATTGTTAAAACCTATACAGAATATAAGTAAGTGATTCTAATCCTCAGTCATGTATAAGTGACTGTATTGTATGATTGTACCTATACAGAATTTAAGTAAGTGATTCTAATCTATGGTACGATGTAAGTATAAGTAGTGTTTGTTAATAGTAATCAAGTTACTCACCCTCAGTCGTGTATAAGTGACTGAGGGTGTAATCCTACATATGTGGTTTATATATTAGTCTAGGAGACAATGGTGTGATTGTGTGATACGCTATATGTCAAAGCAATATAGTGGGATAAAGGAATCGTATGCTGGTCATCTTTGGCCAGTGGCCACCCTGACACATGAGGTTTGTCAGTGAATTCCAACACTCCTCCTCAATGGAAACCTCATTGTGTCTCCTCCTTGCATGGAATTGTGGTGTTATTCAAGTCCAAGCAAGGCATGTAATCTTGTAAAGCGAGGTGTTGGGAGGGCTTTTGTGAAGAGGTCAGTGACATTGTATTTTGTGTTGATGTATCAGATTGATATTTTGTTTGATTGGGCACGCTCTCTAAGGAGGTAGTACTTGATATCGACGTGCTTTACACAGGAGTGTAGGGTCAGGTCTTTGGACAGTTTGATTGCTGCGTTATTGTTGCATAGAATGGGGGTGGGTTTTGCTGTGATGTCATATCTGATGCCTTTGAGAAGTGCACATAGCCATATGCATTCCTGGGCACTCTCAAAAGCGGCCATGTACTCAGCTTCACATGACGATGCAGCTATTGTTTTTTGTTTGCATGCCACCCAAGAGATGACCCCTGATCACAGGCTCCAAGTGTATCCTCCGATACTCCACTGAGTGTCCAGGCAGTTCACCCAATCAGAGTCGGTGAATCCTATTAAGGTGAGAGGATTCTTCTTGCCACCCGGTGTCAGTTTGATGTCTCGAGTTCCTTTCAGATATCACACAAGTCGTATCGCTGCGTTCCAGTGAACTGTGGCATAAGAGTCGATGTACTGCATTAGTTCCTGTACAGCATATGCAATGTCTGGTCTGGTTGAGATGGTGATGTAGAGGAGGCAACCTATAAGCTGTTGGTACGGTGTTCACTGCAATAAGGACCGTTCTTCTTTGCTTAGCATGGCACGATTGGTTCTTCTAAGTTTGAGATCTGGGTCCATTGGGAGGGATAACGGTGACACATCTTTTTGACTGAACTGCTGGATGATTTTACCAATGAGAGCTGTTTGTGACAGACAAACGGATGAGTTTTTGATGTCCCATTCTACGGCAATACCAACAACAAATTTTGGGAGCCCCAGATCGGAAATAGTCCACACTTGACGCATTTGATCTTTGAACCATTCGTTTTCTTCTTTGCTACTGGCTATAGATAGAAAATTGTCAACGTGTACAGCTGCTATTGTGATACCAGTATCTGTCTTTTGGTAGTATATACATGACTCGCAAGGCAACCTGGTGAATTCCCATGATACCATGTTGCTGTTTAGTGTGTGGTTCCAAATTTGCCCAGCTTGTTTCATACTATACAGACCTCTTACCAGGCGGCAGACCCAGTCTTCTTTTCCTGATTCCTCAAACCCTTCAGGCTGTTCCATGTATTGGATCTCTTCATTGGGGAGTAATCCATAGAGAAAGGCTGTTTTAACGTTGATTTGAGTCGTGTTCCATCTGTTTGAGGCTGCTAAGTGTGGGAGAATTCTCCACGATTCCATGCATGCTGTAGATGAAGTGGTTTTTGTGTAGTCCTGCCTGTATATCTGTTTGTATCCCTTGAACATGAGGCGCACCTTGAATCTGACCGCTTGTCCATGCTCATTATGCTTGATTTTGAAGATTGGACATCCTTTCCTTATTTTTTGTCCAGCGGGCACGTCTTTTCTGGGCACTAGTTCTCATACACCCATGTCTTTTAGCAATCTGATTCCTCCTTGTATGCGTCTTCCCATCATTTGGCATTGGCTGATCGCTGAGCTTCCTTCCAGCTACAAGGTTCATCCCCCAAGTTGAGGTATGTCGGGTTATTGAGTGATTCAGTGGTGAGCATGAGTTCTTCTATTTTGTCAAGGGAGGTCAAGTTAGCCAGGTCAGGTTCAGTGGAATCGTTCTCCATGTGGTTTTGTGCAACGGTGTTATCTGGAGGTACATCAGGTTGCGCCACACCTCTTCCTAGGTGTTCCTCAGCTCTTGCAGCACGAAACTCATTCTCTAGCTTTGCATGACTCTTGAACGACCCTTTCCATGCGTGTTATTGTTGGATTATCAGGGTTGGTTTTAGCGGTGGGTGTTCGAATTTGGCCAGATCAGTGGGGTTCCTGATGCATTGGTTCTTGAGGTCTCTGTTCATCGCTTTGTGCTGCTGGGTCAGTAACGTCAGGTAATGTAGGTGGTATGGGAGGCGGTGCGTTTTCTTCATCATCATCATTGTCGCTGACCATGGTAAAAGGAAGATCATTTGCTGATTCGCTAACTTGATGTATTGAAGTTGGTTCCCTTTGCCTCTCAGTCTCTATTGGCGCTGTTGTGATAGGGTGTCCATCATGCCTTTCAAGGAATTTAACATGGTAGGAATCATACATTTTGTGAGTTCTTGAGTCATAGCAGCGGTACATCTTAGAGTTTTGACCGTATCTGATTAGTACGCATTCAATAGATCAACTGTTGATTTTTGGGTTGTGCTGATTGAGGATGAGCACGAATGCCTTACAACCTATTCTGTGCATGTAGGAATAGTCCAGTGCGCAATTGTACCAGAGCTCATACGGTGTTTTTCCATGCAGGGATTTTGTAGGAGTTTTGGCGTGTAAGTGCATTGCTGTTATGTAAAACTCGTTCCATAGATTGTTTGGGCATTTTGCAGCCAATCTCATGGTTCTTGCTTTACCTTGAAGAGTTTGATGCATCCACTCTACGCAACCCATGTGTTGAGAGGTGTATGGTGCGCCATATTCCTGTTTAGTACCTGTAGTGGCTAACCATGCTTGCATTTTTGTGCTGTTGAGTTCGCCATCATTGTCACGACCCGCTACCGACCCCCGGGACTTAGCCCCGGCCCCAGGACTCCAGCGCTCCCAGTACCACCCCCATAGCCGCCCCGGGCCCGGACCGCTACCCGGCCAACTCCCCCGGCCATCACCGGCCATCACCGCCCGTCAACGCACAGCCACCGCCACTCGCGGCACCTCCCGGCCATCACCACCGGGACCGCCACATCAGCGCCGGGTCTCGGCTATCACGTCACATCAGCGCCGGCACCACCCGTCACCCCCGACCCGCGCCGAGAC